>JAOUZG010033416.1:548078-561712 GCA_026289955.1 Argiope argentata
AATAAAGATGACGAGTCGACGGAAATTATCGGTTGAAGAATTTTTTTACATGCTTTATCCAGTATTGCATTATTATTATGTATGCTTCTGTGAAGGCAAATGCGTTTAAAAATGTCTGTCCTGCTTTTACCAGTATTGCTTTGTTAATATGTGTGCTTCTTTGACACCAAATGCGTTTTTAAAAGTTTGACCTGCTTTTACTAGTATGCTTTATTATTATTATGTGTGCTTCTTTGACAGCAAATGCGTCTTTAGAAGGTTGACTTAGAACTATGACATCATAGCTGTTATTTCATCTCAAAATTGGTTGAGCTCCAAAACTTTGTTTGCTAGCTAGAAAAATTGATAATGAAATTATATGTATCATAGAGGGATAGAGACCGATAGAGAAGTCTCGTGATTGTTTCAAATCGATTTAAACTGGTTAATGACTTAAATTAATGAAGACAAATAATGACTTAAAAATGATATTGTCCTCACTTGAAATTTACGTTCGAAGATTTCATTTATTCCATTTTGTCTTATTTTAAGATTATCTTGCCATATTTTTTGATATGGATACTTTACTATCACTTTGTTAGCAAGGTGTCTAACCATATAAGCGAATAAAAACTGATCTTTTCAAAGCTAAAATTTGATTGGAATATACACAATATAGCTAAAAACGAGAAATTTGTTTAGAATCTTGTCTCATGAGCTATATGAAACAGTAAATAAATACCCATTGAATGGCTTTGTTTGAGGGAGAGGGAACGATGGCACATTTACGAATGATATTCTCAATTCAGTTTTATGGTGTTCATTCGTCATCAGCAATTCCTCTTACGTAATTCCTTCCTTCACACAATCAAACTGTTGGTGTGATATGCGGTATGAGTTAAGGGAGATTTAAATGATGAAAGTATAATCAGTATATGTAGTTACAATTTTAATGTTATGCTTGTAATTTATTTCATTATCAGATAATATATTTATGAATAAGTCATAGAGCAGACTCTCCGACCCGCCACGAAGGCTCACGGATTAACCATAGGAGCTGAATGACTGTACCGCCGCAACAGCAATTAGCGGGAATTGTGGTTGAGTCCTAGTGGCCATAACCGGCAACGGTACAACCCTCCCCGATGGAAGTACATCCCATCATCGGTGGGAGGAGTCTAACCCCCACCTATTAGTGTACCCACCGGGTTGACGAGATCCAACCACCATACCGGAAGCATCTCATCCCCAATAAAGAGGCGCCCACCGGGGGTTTATGTATTTACGAATAAACTAGCTTTTATCCGTGATTTCATACGGATGGAAATTTTGATGTGTATGTGTGAGAATTCATGGTCTGACGTTAATTGGGGCAGCGCAAATGTGTGAATTTTCTACGCCAGTTGGAGTAACGCAATACAGATTAGAAATTTTTTTAATTTCCTGTATTCCGTTTTATTTTAATTCAAAAGTACTTCAAAATGAATCCGAAAAATCGATTAATTAACAATGTTTAATTTTAAATGTGTCAAACACTAAAAATAAATAAATAAACAGAATCTATTTGAAATAATCAGTCGAAAACTTGTTAAGCCTAACCTCATTAGCGTGAGAAAAAAACAAACTGAAGTTTTACTCATTTGGTGGGGGGGATTTAAGAAGTTTTGGCCGGAAAGTTAATTTTTAATGAATAAAAAATTAACCACTCAATCCACCGGAATAAATAGTAGCCTATGACCCATTCTAGACTATAATCTATTTTTGTGTTAAATTTCATTCAATTTTCGTTCAACTGTTTTGGCGTGATTGACTAAAATCATCCACCCATCCTAACTTTCACATTTATAATAGTAGTATAGATGTATCTACAATTGTTTATGCATCAACATGGACAAAACATATGGATGTTTCTAATTGTAGAATATGCCTAGCCATTGTTTCTCTTCTTTGCTGATAACTTGAGTGAATTACTCGAGGAATTTCTTTCTTCCCTGGAATTGTAAGCCTGGACCAAATTAAGAAAACGAAAGCCAGCACCTTGTAATTAACTAAGAAGAATCGGAAAAAGAAACTGCTGTTCGTGTTACGGCAATTTATATTAATAACTAAAATCAATTGTGTTAGAGAAACGTTCTGTTAAGCTACATGCCTCACCATTAATGGCAAGATGTAAAGCGAAAAAAACATCACAGAAATGGCAAGAAATCATTTGTTTCATTTAATCTAATAATCAAAAGTACTCTTTCGCAGATGTATTTTGTTTTTCCTATCTGAATTTGTTTTCCTTTCCCTATGAAATGGTATTCTATGGTAGATTCTCATTGTTGTTGTTGTTACTAATCCCAGATGGCCCAGCAGTGCTAGACCATCTCCATAAAACCCAATGTTTCCAAAAAGTCCATCAATAGAACTGACTCTTTTAGTATATCATGCTTTGTAAAATTTAAACACTTTAAAATGTGGGTGGGAGAATCTGGAGCGCTCTTACACCAATGACAGTCCGGGAAATACTTTTGTCCCAGGTGAAAAGTGAGACCTTTAATATTTCCGCTGATGAATCGAGAGAGGACTGTACTTTGTTTCAATCACCCCTGGTCTGGAGGCGCCCTCCAGGACAATCTCTAGAGTACCAGGAGTTATTCGGTGGAACACGCCATAGCTTATTTGTCTCCACTTTTGCAATTGAAGGGATCTCTGTGTACGTGAGAGTGTGGACATTACCAACTTCATCAGTGGTAGCCGCCACACCAAGGGCGTCAGCTCTCTCGTTGCCTTCAAGTCCGATGTGGTAAGGGACCCACCCCATTCTCAATGGTATATATGACCCGATAATTGTCTGATTTACGAAATGTTTTTTTAATTAAAAAACGCGCATTTTATAAACAAAATCTTTGTCATTGCATAAAATATACAAAATCGTGAAAAAAAATGCATAAAATATTCTTAAATATGATCTCAAGCCTGTCTAGCAGTTGATTTTTTTTAAATGGAGCATTAAGGTCAGTGACTTCCCTATTTAACTATTATTCTTTTTAGAAAAATACCAGAATTTTTCTGGGGTTGGAATTTTAAGTCTGTAGTACTGAAAGAATTAATTGCTGTAAAATACCGGGTGTCCAAAAAGTTCCCGTACTCCAAATTTAAAAAAATCATTTTCCATTATTTTTTTCAAGCATATAAAATTTTGCCATACGAGTAATGAAACCATGGACATGCTTGAAGCTTTTTTCGGCGATCGACTTATCTCAAAAAATCCTTGGCCACCTCGATCCCCTGATCTGACCATCCCGGACTTTTTTCTGTGGGAATATTTAAAGAACAAAGTTTATGAAGGTGATCCTCAAACAATAGATGGTTTGAAAATCGCAATTACCCAAAGGATACAAGAAATAACTCCTAGTATGTTAAAACGCGTTTCGAAAAACATGCGCAAACGAGTTCAGCTTTGTCTCCAAGAAAGGGGTGGACATTTTGAACATTTATTATGAATGTAAGTTCAGTATTTTTTCCTTAGTTATGTTAAAAGTGCTTTTTTTCATTGGCATAAAAATAATTCTTTTTGAACCTATTTTTTTTTTTTTTTTTTTTTTTTTTTTTTTTAAATAAATTTACAAATCACCAGTACGGGAACTTTTTGGACACCCTGCATTTAGTATAGTTCTTTTCGTTTTCACGTGTAGTGAAAATAGTTTTTTTTTTTCCAACACACGCGGAAAATTCTGATGTGTATGTATGATTTTAACATGTTTCTGAGGTTCTTTATCTATTGAATCGGATCAAGTTCCTTATTTTTTCCCTTTTAAAACTTATTTATTGATAGTGCAAGTTATTTTATAAGAAAGCCAAGTTGCGGGTTATTTTTAGCTAGTTAACAGCGGCATCAGAACATAAATTACATAAAGGGCAAAGTATTTTTTAATTCCTACCATTTCAGACACTCCCTTCAAGTTTCCAACGGTTAATGACATAATTTTATTCACCCACTCAAATTCAAATTCATTTTTTTTAAACTGGCTTTTTTAATATGGCAATATTCATCAACATCTTTTAATCGCATATATTGTTTACCAGCTTTTACCGGTATTGCATTATTATTATTAGAAGCGGCGGCAGGAATTTGCCGACGGGGAGGCAAGATAAATCCGACAGGGGGGCAAACACAATCTCTCATTTGGTTTGAAAATAGCTCAAAATAGTTCATTTTACATTTAATGAAAGAAAATCAAGTATTATTTATTCTTTCTTTTAATTCAGATACAGGCCCTTCCTTTCATTGTTCATTGTACATTTGTTAAAAAAAAATTGTTATGCGATATGATGCGATATTCCATTCACTTGTCGGATATATTGCCAAAATAAGTCCAAATTATAAGTTAAATGTACGACTATTTAATCAAATGTCGGAAATCTGCAGACTTCGACATTCGTCGCATTGAGTTTATTGTTGATTGATCAAAAATTGTCAATAAATTAACTTATCATCTTTGTCGGTTATATTGCAAAAAGTTGTTCAAATTATAAGCTGAATGAACGACATTTGAATCGGATGTCTGAAAATCCGCTTAACATATGTGTTTGACATCCATTATTTTCAATTTTTAGGTCTATCAAAAATTGTCTATGAAAATACGGCATATTATTGATCTACCACCCTATCGAACATTTTGCCAAATATAGTCTAAACAATTTAACCCTTACTTGGATATTTCGATTGTTTACAATACATTAATTTCAAAGAAATTTTTACATAATCATATTCGATAATCACCATTTCATCCTGAAATGGTGATTTTTGCCGACGAAACTCTAAATATCTTGCCGATGGGGGGGGCAAGAGGCTACCGACAGGGGGGCAATTGCGCCCTAGCCCCCCTGCTATCGCCGCCTCTGATTATTATGTATGCTTCTTTGAAAGTAGATGCGTTTTTAAAAGGTTGCTCTGCTTTTACCAGTATTGCATTTTCAATACTGGTTTTATAGTCAGGCCGCGCGTGCAAGGTATCGTAGTACAGCAATGCGAAGCGCAATACTGACAAATTAGAATTTACTCGATGGAAATTTTAAAACGCATTAGGGCCATTGTTTTTCAGCATAGGGGAAGGTATTTCTGTTCTAAAGAGAATGCTTATATAAGCATTTATTGAACACGTTAGGCCCCCCGCCTGTTTCGTTTACAGTTTGGCCCGCTATACATTACATTGAACTCCACTTTGGACCGGGGCTTTGCTCAGGCTACGGCAAACTCCGTAAAAATGTCCTACGTTATAAAAATGTTCAATTTTTACCTTTATTATCATATTGTATACTGTCAGCCACCGGTGACTGACGTGGCACTCAACGTGTTAAACTTCTTAATAACTTGAATTAATTAAGGCAAATAATGACTGAAAAATAATAATGTTCTCACATGATAAAAAATTGAAATTTGCGATCGTGCTTTTCATTTTTTTTCTCGTTTAATTAACTTCTCCCATTAAGCGTTGACACACGTACACACGCCATCTGGAAGGCTTGATCGACGCTTCGCCTTTATCTCAATAGTTTGTGACACAAGAGGAAATTGCTAGATTTACTTTTGTTGAAAATATAAGCGGAAGGATGGATGGTTAGGCGTTTGCGATTACTTGGCGCAGTGTAAATCGCACTGTTCCGGCCCAAGACGGAAATTACTCGAGGTTTTATACCGCTTCCAAGCTACAACCCCCTTAGAGATAGGGATGCTGTTCGCACCGTGTTGGTTTCGCTTTTATCAACAAAAAGGCCCCCGATTCCTACTCTTGACGGAAGCAATGTAGCTAACTGGGGTAGCAGTGGGAGACGAGACTAAACCGACGGGGGTTGCAGCTCAAGGACAAAGAGCTCTTAGTTTAATGCGAGACCGGCTGCGTGAAGTGCATTTATTTAATTTCTCTCGCCAACATTAGCTGTGAATATTGCAAAAGTTGGAGGTTTTCTCTGTGTATTCTTTTAAGCGTTAAGCAACTTTTGGCGAACTTATTGGCGTGAACCCATTTCTGATATCGGTTACATTGTCGAAAAAGTGACTAGTTATTTTTCTTATTGTATCAAGAAAACATTAATGAAATATTTGATTTACCTTTATTTGAAAATTTTGGTTTGCAGAATAGCTATATATATAAAACAAGTTATAAAATTTTTTTAAAAACAATACCTACTTAGGTGAACAAAGCAAAATGTTATTTTAGTTATTCATTATTTAATAATTACAATTAATATATTTATGTATATAAATATGACTATCACAATATTAAGTGGCAAAACAGGAAACGAATTTCCTGGCGATTTTTTTATTCTCCTTTCTATACATGGTGCTCGAACTCGCAGCCCAAGGGATGGGAATCCAACACCATACCTAGCAGACTATCCCGACCTAACAATTACTATAAATAATTGATCAAAAATTATACTAGCATTGAATTTTCAACGCTAATTGAGGATTTAAAGCCAAACTTGTGGCATCGCAAAATGCATGATTTTTCTACATCAGTTGGGAAGCCCAATACAGATTAGAAAATTCTAATTTTCTATATTCCGTATTATTTTAATTCGAAAGTACTTCAAAATAAATTGGAAAAATCGATTAATTAACAATGTTTGATTTTAAATGCATCAAACACTATGAAAATTAACAAAATTGTTTAAAATAATCGGCGCAAAACATGTTAAGCCTAACCTCATTAGTGTAGGGAAAAGCAAACTAAATTCTTTACTTTATTTGGCGGCGGGGAAAGGAAAATTTTTGACGTGAAAGTCAGTTTGTTATTAATTAATAAAAAATTAATATTTAAAAAAAACTGTGTTAACATCAAATATCATCCACTACAAGTGTAAAAAAATGTACTTGAACTTGATTGAATGAAGAAGCAGTATTTTATTAACGATTGAAAATTTGTACGAGATATTTAGGGAGGGTGTAAGCTAATAATAGGAATTGAATAAATGAGAAGTGGTGGGGGAGGTGCTAAGTATTGAATTATTTTTAATTTCTCGTATACGTAGTATAGAAAATTTGATCTCGAGAATTTTGAACTCGAAATTTCGACGGATCTCCACGTTTTACCCTGAGATCGAAAAAGACATTTTTGGAAAATGTCTGTCTGTCTGTCTGTGACAAAGATAACGCAAAAACGCTTTGAGCTAGACGATTGAAATTTGGCATACACTCTTGATACTAAATTTGCAGATTTATATCAAAATTTGTACAAAATCTGTTCAGAGGAAGTTCATTCAAGCCGTTGATTTGTTCAAAATGACTCCAGTCACGACATTGGCAACTTTTCTGAAATATTCTATTAAGAATAAAAACAGATTTTCTATCAAGAGAACGTTTATTAAACACCTCGGTTTATCGAGATCATTCTAAGGTGCTGCCCAGATAATCTATTGAACCATATTTTGCTTTTTCGTATGCTAAGTATATAAATAAAAAAATATTTTGATCATTTTTTTAGAAAAAAAAAAACGCTTAGTAATTTTATGAATTGAATTTTTAAACTTTTTCGTCTCTTCTCTGGTTAAAGAGGAACGTAATTGCACCGAAAAAAAAAAGATTAATATATGAAAAATAACCTATCTTTGTTCCAAAATGTTAGATTTTTTTTAAAAAAATTAATTTAAAAAAGTCTAAAAAAGGCAAAAAAAAAAAAAAGTTAAACATTTGAGGAACTTCTCACGGTTGATCTTTGTTAAACGCTGAAGCTACACTGAAAAAAAAAAAAAAAAACCGTATTTACAAAATATATATTTTTAGCTTGTGTCTTCTTCATTTATATTGAAATATTTTTAATGATTGCATTTATTTATAAACAATTCGCCAATCCGCAGAGTTTAGTTTAAGAGAACAAAGGGAAATTTGTTTTCTTAAAATATTTTTTACAGAGTTATTTTCGCGCAGCTTGATATTTTGATTAATATTTGTCTTTATCAACAAGCGATTCAATCGTTAGGCATAATTAACTTATTGTAAACTATCTGGCATGAATAAATATTAGCGCTCTTATAATTGTTCTAAATATTTGCAGTTGATGTTTATAACATAAAAATCAACGCTCTTTCTCCCTATTTTTTTTTTTTTTTTAAAACCACATTTTTATATATTCATTAATTTTGAAAATACGAACCAAATCATTATTATCAGTAATTATTTTGTATTTGTTATCTCTTTCTTTTGCGTTGAAGTTTAAGAGAAGGGAGGAAAAAAACTTAAATAAAACATTTGAAGTATGTATTCATTACTTATTAAACACAACTACAAAAAACAACAGACAGTTATTTTATTAAATCCCAGACATAACACCATTTCAATTCGAATGCAATTTATATCCAGTTTGAATAATCTTATAATATTTTTCTGCCTGTTGCGAATTTGAGAATTTTTCAATCTTAATTGTATCGTATTTAGGTTATAAAAAATTCTATTATGAGGCCTTTCTTTTAATGAACTGGTCAGTTTAACAATTTTAAATTTCTGATTCAAGATCAGTTAAATCTATTAATATGCAATATATAAAAACAAATTAAATTTTTTAAAAAGTATTTATAATAAATAATAAGCATAATAACCCACAAAAAACGCGAATTGCACCAACAAATATATTGACTTCTACGCATGGCAGTCGCGTAGAAAAAACGCATATATATATATATATATATATATATATATATATATATATATATATATAATATATAATTAAAAATTTTAATTATGAAATGAAGCAATGAGATGAGTGTTTTTCATTTCTTCTTGATAAAATAAAGATATATTTTGGCCAATTCATCTATTATTTTTCTGTATCTGTTTCATAAACAATTTTCTTAAATACCATAATCAATAATTAGATAAAATTTTGGTATTATTCAAAGTATTGTTTTACACAACATCAGTGGATTAAGAGAATATAATAAAGAAAAAAAAAAAAGATTAAAATGAAATCTGCTATGCATAGCTCAATGTATCATGTCAGAACATCATTTCTTGAACGGCCAGGCACCACGTGCTCGTGAGTTGAATTATATTTTTATTCTTTTTAATCGTTTTATTTGAATGAGACACTTAAGTGTCGCAAACGATCCAAAAAAATATCTTTGTCTCGCATTTATTGTTTGAAAATAATAACATATTTCCTGTTTATTTCCTTTCATATAATCAAAATGACATTTTTCAAGGTTTTATTTGCTCTAGTCATTAACTTATTTTTTTAAATCAGAGCTTTTGTAAATGCAAAAGCTACGCGTTATTAAAAACTGATTTTTTTCAGATTCTCGTACAGATAGTAAAATGTTAATTTTCTTCTACGTGTTTTCGTTGATCCCACAAAATCTCATTCCTTAAACAATATCATTTTCTGACGTGATAAAAAACAAAAATTAGGTATGCTTTTATAATAATTAATTATGCGTAGTATTTGACCTTAATTTTTTAAAAATTATATATAATTATTTATATATATTATTTATGTATATTATGTTTTAACAATTTTGCTGTTCCTATACAAAATTCTGTTTCATTTGAATTTCTTGATTAAATTTCACAAATTTTTAAATGAAAAGTACGATTTTTTTTTAAAAAAATAAATTCAGTTGTCAATTGAATCCTCTCAATTGTGTAATGATAAAGCCCAGTCATCCCGCCTCTATCGTCTGTCGAATCTGTCGAAAACACACGGTGTTTTCGTTTCGTTATTGTGACATTTCGAGCTCCGAAAATATTTCTGCAAAAATCGCACGTTTTTCCCTGTGCCTATTTATCTTGGGATGCTTAAAATAGTCATCCGAGACAAGTCCGATTTTCCCTTCCCGGCGGAGAAGAGATGCCGGGTTGCCATGGCAATAAAAATCTCCCGATATCATTCGGTCATGGCTTGGTGACGTGGATAAAAATCCCAAGAGGATAATCATCGGAGGATGAATGCATCATAGGTTAAAACGCTGTCGCTGGGCGGAAAAAAGAGGAAGGGTATTTATAGCAATCATCACTTGGTAGATATCTCAATGGGTCACATCAGAGATTTGCCTGGCTTTATTATTTTTGGCAGAATTGTGGGAAGATGATCGCATTGTTGGAGACTCCGTCGACGTGATTGTGAGGCTGGATTTTTCCATATATATTAAATTTTCATTCTCGTATATGAGTGGAAAATATTGTGGTAGTCAAAAGATTCTATCCCGGATTGGGGCGATGTGATATTTGTGATGATGACGATCAATTTTCTTTATACATCTATAAGTCTAAACTGGAGTCTGCCAGTCTGTGAATTCGATAACTCAAAAACGCGCTTACGGCTTTACTCCAAAGTTGTAGATTTTTATCAACTTTTAGAAGAAATCATCTCAGGGGGATTTTATCGCAAGGTTCTGGACTAGGTCATTAAAAAAACCCGAGGTTATTGATTAATATATATGTACCGAGTGCAGGTAGCGATACGAACCTGCGGTGTTAGGGACAGGAGCCGAGTAACATAGCCACTACACCAAAAGTCGACTTCGGTATCGTAGATGTTATCTGACTTATGAAACTAGCTAGAAACTTAATCACACACACACACACACACACACACACACACACACACACACACACGCACACACACACACACACACACACACACACACACACACACACACACACTCGTATATATCTATCTATATGAATAATCACAACCATTTGTTTGCTTTTAATTTAAAATTTTGATTCAAAGCTGATTTAAAATGTTAAGCATTTCTGAATTAATGTATTGATTCTTTTATGTTAATTTTGTTATTAATTTACGAAAAATGTATTTCGTGTTAAAGGCACATGTATTGACTGGTGTCCAGATTTTCTAAACTTCACACCAGGGTGCTCTTCATCGTCGGGTGGTCATCAGTCAAGGACATTTAGGTCATCCTTTAGTCCTGTTCCGACAACTCGTGCCCGATAAAAGAGGACGAAGTCTGGCACATTTTGCCCTTTTTCCCCTTTCATGGTTTTCTGGTTTTTGTGATGTCTGTTCATTTTACCAACGATTTTCAGGGCTAAGGCAATCCAACAGAGGGTCAGTTGGCAGACTTATGACCAAATCTCTAAGAAACGAGATTTGAAATTGAACGAGGTTTGAACGGGGTTGAGAAGAAATTTGAACTGAGGAATGTCGGCTTAAGTGTTGATATTGTCATCTGACTGCATTTCAAAATAGAGTGGATTGATTCAAAATAGCATTGGTATAGTTTCAAAACTTAAATTTTAATCCATGATGTACTGGATAAGACATTAAATTGGCATATATTGTTATGAATTTGGTGTAAATTAGATATAAATATTGTAAATATTTAGGAATTGTTGTGTAAATAATTTAAATGTATAAAATTATCTGTAATGGAATCGCGCCTTGGCGAGAAAATATCGTTCTAAGGGGGATTTACAACAGAAGATCGCCATATTTGACTAATTTGGCGATGTAGGTGTGTTGGAGACATAATGAGGTCGTAAACCGTTTTCACTACTCTCTAAATTGTGCAATAGAAGCTAAGAAATAAAGATTTGTTCCTACAGAATAGTGGAGAAAGTTCCACAATTGCCTTTAACGAGCACGCCGTTTCTGAGTTTCCCTCGCCCATTTTAGTGTGAAGCTATTTAAAGGGCACGACTTTTGGAGAGGATCAGACCAGTCCGGAGAATGAGCTACGTCAGTTGGTTTAGTTTAAGAGAGCGTCTTTTCTTTGTAACCTGCTTTCTACAGTTTTGCTATTAATCGAAATTAAAGGATTAAATAACATTAATTAGCTGTGAATTTGTAGCTTGTGTGACGTATATTTAATACACGTTTTCCTAGCCAATAAAGTCTGCATCTTCGCATCGTTTTTATGTGGAAATTTTCGTAACAATATTATGCTAGGTTCCATTTCAAGGTCAATTGTGTTATCTTTAAATTTCCAAATCTTTAATTAAGCCTGCGAAAATATTTGACTTAACTGAACAAACGTTATTGTCAATTTTCTACCAATATTTTTAAAAATATTTATAGTACGAAGAGTATTTATCTTGAAAAACAATCAGTTTCTCTTTTTAATACCAGTTTAATTGTCCTACAGTTTTTCTTCATTTGAATTAAATTTTCAAATTCTATTTTAAAAACAATCTGTATTGTTTCTAAAGTTCTATTTATATTTAAACCATTTTAATTGTTTCATAAAAAATGATTCACATATTTTTGTTAGTGAAAATTTTGCTTCCTTTGGACATTAATAATAATAATTGAAAAAATACAGTTTTTATTCCCATTTTCATTTTATAGAAAATGTATCCAATTGCAAACCACTATGCGATTTTTTTACCTAATTCTTTCAAATTTTTAATTAGCTTTGAGTAATGTGTAAGATATTTAACTAAGATAAAAAAAATTTGAAAAAAAAAATGGAACATAAATTTTTTTATAATGTCAAGTAATTGAAATGGTTTTAAAAGGTCATAGTAAGAAAAAAAAAGTGTTTATTAGCATTGATTTTTGAGGGAAAAAACTGATTAGTTGATGTAATTTAACAAAATTTTTCAGTGTTAGAAAAAACAATTTACTTAAAAAAATAATAGAAATACTTATTTTTTATTTCACACACACACACACACTGAAGTGACAAAAGTCATGGGATGACTGTTAATATCGTGTCGGTCCTCCTTTTGCCCGACGAAGTGCAACAACTCGACGTGTCATGGAGTCCAAAAGTCGTTGGAAGTCCTCTGCAGGAATATTGAGCCATGCTGTCTGTATAGACGTCCATAATTGTGAAAGTGTGGATGGTGCAGGAGTTTGGGCACGAACGGACCTTTCGATGATGTCCCATAAATGCTCGATGGGATTCATATCGGGCGATCTAGGTGGCCAGATCATGCGCTGGAATTGCCCGGAATGTTCTTCAAACCAATCGCGAACAGTTCTGGCCCGGTGACATGGCGCATTGTCATCCATAAAAATCCCATCGTTGTGTGGGTACGTGAAGTCCATGAATGGCTGCAAGTATCTGTATATTTGAATATTGCTATCCCATGACTTTTGTCACTTCAGTGTATTTCCTAACTACATAGAATGTAATAGACTGCAAAATAAAAATTTCAATAAATAAATATTTTCTAAACATTTAAAGTTGTCTTTAGTATTTTTTTTTTTGCCATTTTTTTCTTTTGTTTTGAACTGATAGTGTCTGCGAAACGTGGCAAAATAGAGCTATCTTAAAAAATACGCCGTTTATTACTCCGTCGAAGGTGTTTGATACACGCATACCAAAACTCATGAAATTTAATTAATTGCTTTTGAGGTATCGTGCTTTCCATGAATCAGTCACAGTTAAATAATAATTATTCTTCACAAAATGGATTAAAAAATGTGTTTCGATTCATTCATTCAAAAAATAAAAAAAAAAAAAAACGTTTTGGGTGTATTTTTTAAAAAAAGTATCTGAATCAAAAATATTTTGGTTGGGAAGATGAATAATTCACTAGGCAAAGAAGTTAATTAATTAATTTAGGAGAAATTTACGATAAAAATAAAACATTTACAACCGGCTGAAAATACCATTAATCCTGGTTTCATTTGTTTCTACAGTTAAAGCATTATTATATAAACACACACACACACACACACACACACACACACACACACACACAC
>JAOUZG010033416.1:562112-573477 GCA_026289955.1 Argiope argentata
ACACACACACACACACACACACACACACACACACACACACACACAATGCCACCTTTTATTTGAATCCCTGCCTGATGGTGACCCTTGAGAAAGTCATCAGTCCGGATTTCTTTTTCTTTGATTTGATCTTTAGGTTCTTTCCTATTTCCACTATTTAGGAATAGCAGCAAAGCAGTTTTTAGGAATAGCAGCAAACGCGCTCCCTAAATATATTTGCGTATCTTTTTAATTTAAGAGTTAGAAAATTGCAATTCGTAATGTATCTCATATATATATATATATATATATATATATATATATATATATATATATATTGATTTTTCTATCCCAAATTGCCATCATTTCTTAAATAAATCCGTTCAATTTTTGTAGAGCAAAAGTTGCAGCGTGAAATTCTTAAGAAGCTAATTTTTAGCATTTATTTTTAGATGATCGTTACATTTTTTTTTTTTTTTTTTGTATTGGATTATTTACTTTTTAACTAAACTAAAAGTGAGCAATCAACGCATTTTGCTAAAATTCGAAATTTGATTTGAATCCAGATATTCTTGAACTTCCGATCACTTGAATATTAACCACGCGATTTCAGTTACAAAATGTTAAGTAATAATAATAATAATAAATGTGAAGGAGGTTCGAAATAAATAACCGAGAATAGCACAATGTTGTTCAACTATTCGGAAATGAAGCGAAATCCCTTAAAATTTATAAATCAGAATTATAATTGGATGCTGAATAAGATAGTTTTTTTTTTTTAAATTCATCCAAAAGGAGAAATAACAATAAAAGAGCAAAAAGTGTCCCCTTTCCATTTTATTTCGGAGAAATAGTTTTATAATTAGAGATGTCGGTCAATAATTGTTTTATTTAATGTCAGGCCATTAGACTATTTCTGTGCTTATGTTACAAGTAAAGAATAACAAGAATAAGATAAGTAAAAACGGTTTTTTTATTGTGTGTGTAATTTAATTTTAGCAGGAATGTTGAGAATCAATTATGTTGCTGGCCGTAAAAACGATCTAATTACATTCTCTAATTTTTTTTTCTCGATTCACTTTCAGATCGTCTTTTGCTTTTAAAAAAAAGAAGATACTCAGAAATACTTTATTCTTAATTAGTCGAAGTATTTAATGACCTGGTTATTGTTAAGGAATCGGTGTTTTATTTCGATTTTGCTTTCGGAAATTCAGAAGTGAAGAATGAAGAATATAATTACAAATAAAATTTTTATTATATAGGATGAATATCGAGTCTTAATTGGATTCCAAATCGTTAGAGAAAAATAATCTTTAATATAGGGGTATCTTTATTTTTATCATTTCTTAGATGACGTAATCTGGCTCTGAAGAGTTGAAAGTGTGACGTCGAAATCAGATGAGTCTATTTTGAAGAAATAGGGGAGAAAGGTGAATCAATCTATGTTAGATCTGTCAGCATTTCACTTTTTCATAATATGCATTTTGAAGATATATCAGTAAGGAGTAGCAGAGAATAAAAATACGCTATGTTTAACACACTTCTGTTTATTATAATTCTAATATTTCGCAACAGGCACAGCCCGTTTCAAACTTTTTTTCTTCTCAGCAAATGTATTTGTATATCGAGGTGAAAAATCTCCAAAACGCGTCTATTTAATAGTCTATAAACTTAAGTTGTGAATCAAAATTTAAATTTTTGAAATAGTTTCGATGTAAATAGCACAATACCATGAAACCAAATGAAGGTAAAATATTTTTATGGCTGTTTATTACAATAGTTAGTGATATTGTAGGTTAAAATAATAAATGACGTTGACTTGTTCAAGGCCTGACTAAGACATACTTATGTGGGGGCATACGGGGCAGTTGCCTCGGGCCCCCACATAAGTGAGGGCCCTCGAATCGAATAAAAATTTTATTTTTATGTTTCTTTAATGAATGTTCTTCATTATTAAGGTAATGAAGCAAAGGGGGCCCCAAAGAAGTTTTTGTCCATTCCCCAACTGGGCTAATTCGGCCCCTGGTCTCGCTCATGCAATGGAATCTTCATTTTTACGAAAAGATATTTCAGAAATTTCTATTAAGGCCGTTTATCTGTAACAAATCCGAATGATAGATTTACATTTTATAAAAATAAATATATGTCATAAGTATAAGGGATTTGGAGCAATAAATGCTATAATCAGGAAAAAAAAAAATTGCTCCCCTTCCTTTTGTGAATGTTTACATCTGATTCATGCGTCTGGAACACTAAATTTATAACACATATTTTATATATTTTTATCATGTTAGAACATGTTTTTTTTGGGGGGGGATGAAATTTTTGGCGTCCACAAAAATCCGTAGGCGAAAAATGAAAATTTTATTATCTGCACGTGCGTCTCAAAAAAAAAAAAAAAGCACCTTTTAATAACGCGTTTCCAATGCATTTAAGAAAGATCGTGATTTTAAAAAAAATAAGTTAATGACTACAGCAATAAAACCTAGAAAAAATGTCATTTTGAGCACGTGATTCTATGAAATGAAACAAATAGGAAATGTGATATTCTTTAAAACAATAAATGCGAGACAAACTTTTTTGGATCGTTTGCAGTATTAAAGCGAATCATTCAACGAAACAATTAAATTGAATAAAATTATAATTTAACTCGCACGAACACGCGGTGCTTGGTCGTCCAAGAAATGTTGTTCTGACACGATACATTGAAATATGCATAGCAGATTTCATTTTAGTCTTTATTTCGAGTTTTTTTTTTTTCACTCCAATTTTTACATTTCAATGGAATGAAAGCTTTATAAAAATTTACTGAATAAGGTACTTTTTTTTTTTTTTTGAATTCCTACTATTAGTTCACATGCTCCCTAAATATATTTATATACCTTATTCAAATTTTCAGTCCTTAATAAAATACTTTTTATTCATCCACTCAAGTTCAAATGCATTTCTTTTTAACTTGTTGTGGATGACGTTTGATGTTAATACAGTTTTTTTTTCAAATATCAATTCTCTAATTGAATTTAATTAGTATTTAATACTTTAAATAAAGTTTTAACAGTTTGTAATGAAAATTGAATTCAACAGGCAGTAGCTCGATCGGTAAAATGCAAGAATTTGGTATTTTTCACGTGAAGGTGAAGAATGCGAGTTCAATTCTTGCAAAAATCAATCATTTTTTTGATAAATTATTTATTTTAATTGTAATTATTTAATAAAAAGAAACTAAAATAAAAAATTTCTTTGCTGATCCTTTTAGGAATTGACTTTAAAAATCTTTTTTCTTTAAATATTACTCGTTTTTAATTTTGAGCCTTTTACTGGAAATTTTTAAATTATATGTAACAATCCAAGAAACATTTTTTTTTGTAAAAAATAAATAAAAACTCATGTTTTCTAAGTAATTATTATATATTAAAACTGTTGAATATTAAAAATAAATATTCACTCTCTATTTTAATGCAGGAATTGCAAATCTCGTTTGCTATATTCATTCAATTCCTTCAATTAAGCTCACATTCACCCTATATATATATATATATATATATATATATATATATATATATATATATAATTTCAAATTTTCAATGGTTAATAAAATACTTTTAGTCATCCAATCAAATTCAAGTATTTTTTGTTAAACTTGTAGTGGAAGACATTTGATGTTAATGCAGTTTTTTCAAGTATTAATTCATCAACTTTGTGTTAATAATTAAAAACTTTTCTCGCCTTTATAGTAGTTCTTTATAGTATTTGTAATTGTTAGGTCGGGATAGCCTTGTTGGTAGGGCGTTGGATTCGCACCCCTAGTGCTCCGAGTTCGAACCTTGTCGTAAAGTTCTCCATGTAGGGAGAGTTATACTACTTGGGGGGGGGAGAGACTGAGTCAAAGGTGATCGTTATTTGGTTGCTGAGGGATCCATACCCTCAGAAGCTTCTGCACCCCTCCTTCCGTTGTAAAGCGGAACACGAGAACAAAAATTGTAATTATTTAATAAAAAGTAACTAAAATATAAATTTTCATATTATCCAAAGTTGAATTGATTTTAAAAAATGTTTTTTATATTACTTGTTTATAAAGCGTAATATAAAATCCTATATCGTGTATATAAATCGTAATATAAAACCGTAATCTTTTCTTAGTCCGAATTTTTATGAATATCCCATTCTTCAATTTTGAATGATTCAAAATCTAATGTAATAGCTCTTCCATTGTGCTGTTACACTGCCCACTATCATCTTGGATATCTGTTAATGTGGCCGTATCAGAATATCAGCTTCTCCATCATCATGTTGCTCTCAGTGTAATTGTTAAGGTGCGCCGACCAGCGGTGGAGAGCAGTTCAGTTCCTGAATGTCTTGAATCGCCTATTATGGTACGAACAGCAGGAAGTCGGAAGAAAAGGACTTTCACCTTTCGTGTCGCTGAAAAGATCCCTGGAATGGGAGTGTTGCGATTTCTGGTGATTCTTTCTAATCCGAAAGGTTGATTTCTGCCTCCCCCCTTTTGTGCGTGGTCTTTTTGCTGGTGCGAATCCCTCCAACGAGTGGCTTTGTGGTGTGTCAGACTGCGCTTTTCTTTCTTTTTTTTTGAAAGGTGGGAAAATAAAGATGATCTTCAGTAGTAACGATTCTTCTGGTGTTATGTGGTTTTGAGGATGCCAATTCAGTTTTGAGCTAATAGTTTTAGATACAGGAGATATTGCAATGAGATATTTTAAACATTACTTTTTTTTATCATGTCAGAACATGATGTTGTTTTGAGGATGGGGTCTTTGACGTCAACAAAACTCCGTAGGCGAAAAATAAAAATTTTATTTTCACATTCTCAGAATTCATTCAAAAACACATATTGCATCTCTGAAATTGGTATTAATAAAATATTAATTTTCTGAATTAATATTTCATTTTTATTAAATATGAAAATGAAATATTAATTATTTATGAAGAGATTAAGTGTATATGTTGAAAGAATATTTTATCTAGTTAATTTGCTTATATTTTTCTGACCAATCTGTTTTACCCAAAGTGTTTATATCGATGCTTTTTAAACCATTCGATAGTGTTTATTATCATGTCTGAACCTGATATTGTATTGGGAATGAAGTTTGTGGCGTCAACAAAAATCCATAGACGAAAAATAAAAAAATTATTATCTACACGAGTATCGCAAAAAATCTGCTTTTAATAGCGCTTTGCCATTGTATTTACAAAAGCTTTGATTTAAAAAAAACTTTAATGACTACAGCCAATAAAACGTAGAAATATGTCATTTTGAACGCGGGATTATATGAAATGAAATAAATAGGAAATGGGATTTTTTTTTTGTAAACAACAGTTGTGAGACAAAGTTTTTTTGGATCGTTTGCAGTACTGAAGTGACTCATTCGATGAAACATTTAAAATGAATAAAAATATGATTTAACTCGCACGAGCACGTGGTGCTTGACCGTTCAAGAAATGATGTTCTGACATGATACATTGAAATATGCGTAAGCAGATTTCATTTTAAATCTTTTATTTAATACTTCTGTATTCCAAAAGTTAAAAGCTTATTTTCAAACTTTTTAATCTTACTGGCGGATGCCTAGGAAAATGTCATTTTGAGCCCGTGATTATATGAAATGAAATAAATAGGAAATGTGATATTTTTTAAACAATAAATAGTGCAATGTTAAAATATCAATTGTAATACTCCTTTTTTTTTATTTTGATGTGATTTTAAGGCACTAAAACCTTCTCTAATAAATTGTCTGCGAAATGGTATAAATATCTCCGATTTTCGCTAACTATTTTTCGAGTTTTATGAATCAAACATACAGACGCTTTCAGGATACTTCATTTTGTACTATGTATAGATAATACAAGTTTTTTTTTAATGTTCGCTTTTGATTTATAATCATGATACGAAGTAAAACCATCTATTGTAAAAATAGATACATTTTTTAATATCGTAAATAAAAATTGCTTATATATCCGAGAAGCCGATATAAAAGTTTATTAAGTGAAAATCATAGACTTCCTGCACTATATTTAATGAATTTTGTTAGCAATTCAACAGTTGTGTACGTAATTGAATATTAATAAATAGGAATGTATAAAAAATACTTATGCAAATAAGAATTCTATAATTCCGTAAGTATTGGTATAATTCCGTAAAGTTGTGGGATTTTAGTGTTTGGTCTTTTCACCAAAAAAATTAATATTGAATTTTTATTTAAAAATTTTGCACTTTTTAGAAGCAAAAGTACGAAGCCCGAATCCCATTAAGTACATAAATACTAAAATAAAAATACCTTCACCTTTCCATCTCCAATCGAACTTGAAACAAACACCAATGAAGGGTAAAACTCAGGAATACGATTGTCATTAATATTCACTGGTGAAGAATTTATTTTCACTTATTATTGTTAGCAGAGGCATTCTGGGGATAAATTACAAGGATTTTACTGGCTCTCATTGTATTTGTTTTCATTGTTAATTCCCACGTTTTCAATTAAATTAAAATACAAATCAATTGTTCTTCTTGTTTTTTCCACCTCCTTGGCGAGGCATCTACTATTCTGTTGTTCTTTCTGCTTCGATATTACTTGGGTATTTTTCGAAACTATAATTTTAACCCCTTAACCGGTTTATTTTCCGTACTATCTAATAAGATGACACCTTCTATTTGGGGAATATTTTCTTATTTTGATTCAAATGGAAATCCATGAAATACTTGTCTTATCTACGTATTCGAAGTCATTTTACTATTGAATTATAATTGTTACGAATGATTTATTTTTTGCTTACAACTATCAAAATTCGATAAATCGATGCACGTAGGGCGTACGGGCAAACCGGTTAAGGGGTTAATGTGTTTTCAGAAATGTTTTAATTCAATGTTATTATATTCATTTATTTTCAGCACACTTCGACATCGGAAAAGTTACCAAATAAGAAATTTTCGCCACCGCGCTCATAGGATTGGACGTACGGGCAAACCGGTTAAGGGGTTAAAGGTTTCATATCAATAAATTAAAATTAATTATTTTAAATTTAACTAAAAATTTATAATTGATTAGTTGATGACTTATAATTTCAAGAGAAGACCTGAAGACTATTGCAACGCTTTATAAAATTTGCTAGAGAGGATTTCCATAATTGACTTGCTGAGCTTTTTCGACTTTCTGACCATATTCCTCCTTTCAGTTTTTGTTTTTATTGACAAATTATAGAACTTACTCAGAAAAGCAACTCTCGCGGTTTGGTCCGAGCAATCTTTTATGGTTCACTGGGTTATCACGATACGCAGCGAACCTGTTTGAGTCACACGCTGGTTTCGTTTGTTTTTGTTGGGGATGCGAAAAAAAGGGTCAAGCTGTTTTGCGTTGTGCCGCGTATCTCGCTCCATATTTGCCTAGACACTTTTGAGAAATAAAATAAATTTTTGAGGATTCAACCCACGTTCTCTGTCTTGTGGTATAGCGCAGACAATCTGGTGGGGAAAAAATAAAATAAATTAACTGTTTGCACGTTTACGTGATGGTTTACTTTGAGGGGGAAAAGAAAGACAAATGTTGTCCTTTGAGCGACTTGAATTGCTCTTTATTGGGTTGCTGATTTAATGGCTTCGAAGTGTTTGCCCATGTGCTGATGGTTTTAATTTATATAGCTTCCATGTTTTTCTTTTCAACAATGAAGACATCTGCATCGAATGGGCAGTAAAAGAGCGGAAGGGGAAGGTGCAGATTGGACAGCGTGCTATTTATTCTTCCTGTTAATTTTTTTATGAAGATAGTCTAATCTTTTCGAAAAGGTAATATAGTTAATATCGGCTTCAAAAATCCTTTTTAACTATTGTGTTTATCTATTATCGCTGTATTCATACATTGTTTATTAACTAGACTTATAATACTTAACCAATATATACTTAACCCCAGAAAGGTAACCTTTAAAAAACTAACAAGAATGATAACCATTCGTCTCCTAGACGAAGTGTATTTAAAATCAATTTTTAAAGCTAATTTAAATAAAAGCAAACTACCTGCGGATGATTTCATAACTATTGATTGCCAAGTAGGATAAAATTATTATTTATATATTAATTATTTATTTAGCAATCTTTACACATATATGCGTGATGTTCTCCGCACATTGATTTTGAACATAAACAAAAATTGCGCAAATTATATGGTCAAAATGCACACATTTTTCTTTTTTTAATTCCGGGTTGTTCAGATCGTTGAATGTTTAAATTCAGTTTTAGAAGTTCACTTATAATAGTCCTTGTTGATCGGGACAAAGTTGATATGTTGAGACGCTTCTGCATCCATGGAGCAAGAAACTTCAATAAAATGTTCATCTTCCGATTCATTCCCAGAAGTAGAATTATCTTCCTCACTTAATTCTTTCAATAATTCACGGACAGCTTCTGGCCTACCCCACAAATGTTCTCCGTGATAAAGCTTCGAGATCTCCAAACATACACAGAAATACCTTCTTAATACTAACGGGACTGATAACCGTTCGTCTCTGAGACGACTTTTGTTCTGGATATACTACGAGCAGAAATATTTCGGGGGAAAAGGAATGTCCTCATCTGTAGTTCCCATGATCAGATAAAGGTACTGAGTAGAACGATCCATTTACCGTTATAGGAGAAGAATAGTCAGTTATTTCGCCAGCGTTCGTCCAGGAGACGAATGGTAAGCACTCTGGGGTTAATGTCGCTGATTTAGATCTTCTTTTTTAACCATCATTAAGAATAATTCAATGGTCGAGCCTCTTTGAATAGACTTCTTGAATCATTCCATTTTTATTTCAGAATTTAACTTAATGTACTCCGTGAGTATAAAAATCTAAATGCGTTAAAATGGTACAAATATATATTTAAATACGCATAATTGATATATAATATAAAGCATACTTTAGTGAATCTGACGTAGAATTCTTTTATAATATTTATTTTTCATAATGCCGGCGTCCTGGCGTAGGGGTAGCGCGTCTTCCACATTATCTGGGCAAACATAGTTGTTCTTTTTTGTTCGATTTGTAAGGAGAGTGAATGTGCCTCCCTCTAAAAAGGGGCTGTTAAAACGAATTGATGAGTGAGTAGCTAAGTCGTACTCTTGGCCCTAGTAGGCGCTACTTCAAATAAGAGTCGCTCATTTTGGCTTAAAATCGCTGAGGCATCAAGCTTGACCGTGGCAAGTGCCATTAGAAACAATAACAAAAACTTCTCATAATTTTATGGGAATAATCAAATTTTTATCTTTTGTCAAGATTGCTTTCTCCAAACCATGGAAAAAGAAATCAAACAAGTGAAATGAACCGACTCAGAAGGCAGAAAGAAGGAAATAAAGTGGCATTGAGAAAGTATTCTGAGCTTTGGTAGTTTTTGAATGGAATTTGCCAACATAGCGTTTTGATTCTGGGGGAAAAATTGAACGTCAACACGATTCGAAATTATTGTTAATGTGAAGCCAAAGTTCGAGTGATTATTAAATTATTGTTTAAACCTAAATTGATTTGGAATTATATATTTAGAAATTAATTTACTACAATGAATACAAAATTGTTCCCGATATTCTTTTTTTTTCTTCTTGAATATGTGTGATAAACTATCTTTATCCCGTATCTTTCTTTTTCAGAACAAGAGATAATATTTAATATAATTAATTTTCTAATATTTATTTTTTAAAAATACAAAATGCATTTTTTCTCTTATTTAGTCTCTTGATTAGTGCAATGGATACATACGTCATATAACTTTTATCGGCCGGCTTTCCGGCACAGAGGTAGCGCGCCTTCCTCGTGTTCTGGGAGTGCCTATTCGGGCATGGTTGTTCTTTTGTGTGCTATCTGCGAGATATGTGACTGTGCGCCCCTGTAAAAAGGGGCTGTGCAACCAAATGTGGTGAGCGTGTGGCTAAGTCGTACCCTTGGCCCTAGTTGGCGCTACTTCAAAAACAAGAGACGCTCCTTTCGGCTTAAATCTACTGCTGTATCAGCGGGGGAGGGGTTGTCGAATATGGCAAGTGCCATAAGTAACAACAACAACAACTTTTATCGGGATAGCCCAAACCATTCTGGATTAAATAAAATTGTTTGCGTCATTAAGTTGCCACGTTTTGTCAATCCTCCGTAATTATTGCTGTTTTTAACGAAAAGCCATTTAATGTTATGTAAAATCTCTTACGTGTAAGAATAATGGTCAAGCATCTTTTAAAAAACCTATGGTGGAATATTTGGAAGTTTTTCAGCATCAAAATGCTTTTTCTGTTTTGTTTATTACTCATTAATCATAGAATTACAAATCGTTTTCACTGTAAATTATGGGGAGAAAACCCACATTATTACATTTTTTTGTGTGCGTGTGTATGTGTGTGTAATATGTTTCAATAACATGAAATACGTCAGTATTTTACTTGTTGCTGTTCTAAAGACTCAACAGGGGATTTCTAATTCTGTAAATTTAGATTCGAATAATATTATCCTTGAATGGAGATTCCCCTTCAAAATTTCGAACGACCCGTGCATTTTCAAGTCCCACAGCCCCTATTCACCTCACAACGTTTTGAGTTATTTTTCGCCTCTGAACGTGACTTGAACTCAGCAGACAGAAACGAAACATTGCTTTTGACTTATCGTTAAAACGAATCTGCGCTTTTCTCTTAGCCATTCTCCATTTCAATTCGTCGAGAAACGCAAATGGATAAATGCTTCCGGTGGAAGAAAAAACGAAATAAATAAATAAAATAAAAATAAAAATAACGAAACAAAAATCGGGATGAGTCGCGATCGTAAAAGGGAGCGAATTTGTGGAAGACGCGGCAAAAGGTAACATTTATAAGTGATACTGGAACTGGGCATGCATACGCGCTGCTCCAAAATATCGATTTAAGAACTCAATTTCGTTGCCATGGCAACGAGATCCCAGCTCCCCGGTTTCTTCTGGGAGGTCATTGAGCTGCATGTCGGCAAAAGCTGGCTTTTTACCATTTCATTGGAGTTGCTTGATACATTATATGTGGCAGGTGATGGAACCAAATCATCTGGGTGGGAGATTATTTTTTGCCATTTTTTTATATGTATGATTATATGTGGGTACTTCATTAAAAATAAGATCATTTCTTTCTTTTTTATGATTAGAATATTTCTGGTTATGATGATTTTTTTAAAAAAATTTAATAATGATTTTCAGGTCTTGGAACTTTACTAATGAACGTATTTTTTTTTTTTTTTAATGTGTGAAACCTGGATCGAAGAAAATCAATAGATTTTTTGAATGGGATATCTTTTTTTAGACATACGCTCAACTGATGTTTAAATGTCAAAGTTCCTTTTGATTGCTAGAATCGATTTAGCTTCTCATTACAGTTGTAATTAATTTAAATTTAATTATTCTGAA
>JAOUZG010033416.1:573487-593352 GCA_026289955.1 Argiope argentata
CGATGTAGCTTCTCATTACAGTTGTAATTAATTTAAATTTAATTATTCTGAATTTAGTGATCAGTGAAAATCATTTTTTATTTAATCAATTAAAATAATTAACTTTTTACTTTTGATTAATTATAAATAATCGACTAATAAATCATCACATTTATAAATGCATTTAATATATAATTTTTTTAACAATTAACTGACAAGTCGTTGCATTTATAACTATATTTATTCGATTAATAAATCATTTCATTAATTGATATGTGTGATTAAAATATAGTATTACGCTGCTTTTGCACTTTTTACTAGAGTATTGGTTTAAATAAAGAAAACCGTAAATTGTAGAAGATAATTTATATTAATTACAATTTTTAAATTGAATATGCGAGAACTATTTAAAAGTTTTATAAATGACGAGATTATGATAGTGGAATAATACAATATATGATGTTTGAACTTTTTTCTTCATGAATGACTCCATTTTCATCTATCTTATTATCTTATGTTACCGTAAATAAAAGCTCTGGCCAAAAAACAGACAATTATTTCTATATTAAATTTATTAATTTTGGTTATTGCTGTTTGCTAAATAATTATTTTTAAATTAACGGATATGCCGTTACATTTTTATAAGGAAAATGATATATTACTGGTATACAGGATAAATAAATTACGGCCAAAGGAATTTTCTACTTATAAAATGAAATATTGATATATATATATAAATATATATCTTAACACAGATATTTTAAAATAATATGTAATTATGCAAAATTTCTTAAAAGTTTAGATGGGCTTGTATAAAAAAAAATAATTTTAGAAACGAATACGGATATAAAAATTAAAATTAATATTCTGGCATTTTGCTGTAGCGTATAAGATTTATTTCCTAGACGAAATCATTCTTGTATTTAAATTAGGGTTTAATCAAACTATTTAAAAACATAAAATAAAAATTTTACTTATTCATATTTCATGACCCATTTCCTTGCTGTGATAAAAAACATCTATATTTTCACATTTTGAGCCCATTCTGCCTTTTCCTCATTTGTTATGAATTCAAACATGTTTCATCTTCTCTCCTTATCTAATTTCCTCGGAAAAAAGAAGGAAGCATCAATACTACCGGTGAAATGACCTAATATTCTTTTCTCTCTTGCTTTTGTTGGAGCTTTCAGAGAAATGTTGTTAAGCCGCAACTTACTCCACCCACTTCTTTTGAACGTACTGGTTTTTATTTCTGTGTGGAAGTTGGAGTTCATGCCTTCCTGACAAAGGTAAGGGCATCGGCGGTTAAAATTTGTTCTAGTTCACTTTCGAAACCGCCTTTTTCCCAGTCAGTTCACAATATTATAATCGTTAATAAATAATATTATTGAAGAAATTTAACTCAAAGAAATTTTTTATTTTTGTTGGACCATGGTATAATTTCAGAAGTGAAAATAATTCAGTATCATGTAAAATTTCTATGATTCCACGAAAAACAATTATAAACTTTCAATCAAAATTATCTTATGTTTATTAGTTTCCATCTAATATACCAAGTTTTTTTTTTTTAAATTAAAAAATTCCCATGTAATTGCGAGAATATAAAAAAATTATATAATTTTAGTATTTGATGAATTGCAAACGCAGACATAAATAAAGGCATTTTTTTAAAATATATATATATACATTAAAGAATATTTAAGTAAAAAAAATATTTACATCAACTATACGATGCATAAAATCCTACTATCGTCTGCTCTTTACTTTTTAATTAAAATGAGAATATCTGTTGCGCCAAACGACTTTTAAATTGTATTTGTTTTCAAATATTTCCAGATTGTATTTTGTGATTTGGGAAAACTGACGAAGGATTATTTATTCATTAGTTATTAATGATTTTTGAAGAATAGCGCTAAGTTTTTATTAAATTGCTGACAAATTAGCTATTTAATTAAAACAGAAGCAAATAAATAAATTTATTAAAACAATTTATATTATTTTTATCCAGTTAGAATGGCAACATTAAAAAAAGGAAAATGTGAATGGAAAAATTTATAAAACTAATTATTCAATTATTATGAAATTTTCAATAATATCTGCTAATACTTCATCGTATTTTTATGTGCAAAATTTTGTAGAAAATCTATTAAATATTTTAGATTTCTATAGAGAATAGCTATTAATTTTTTTATGAATCTTCATCTTATTTAAATTGATTGTTTGGTAAAAATTCAAACTATTGATGTATGTGAATATAAATTGAACTGTAAAAAATCGTTTAACATAGGTTTTCTGAAAACTCGATTTTCTCTTCACTTACGTAAGATGACAAAAAGAGAATAATTATAGTTAGAGAAATCGAACGGACTTCCTTCAATTTTCTTATATATTATTACATACGAGACAGTTGAAATTTTCTCTCTATAATCACACGTGATCAAAATGAGCTGTCAAGGTTTGTTTTAATTTTATGACTTTCTGTTATGTAAACCAAAAGTCATCAAATGGCTTTAACATAATTACTTTAAATGCAGATAAAAACTATCTTTCAACAGGTGATATGCCATTGTTTCATTTGATTTCACTATTTCCATATTTTACGTTGATATCTCGGGAATATTATCCGAAGGAAACTATTTTTACACCATCTTAAAATTCATTGAATTATCTATTCAATGATAATAATTGATAGTCGATACCTGAGAAAAATGGACTTGGCATTTTTTTTTAAATTTAATTTTTCTGTCCATGCAAAAATAACTTAAGTAGGTTTAAATGCGTTTCTAGATGAAAAGGCATTAAGGTAATGATTAAAATGTGTGTAGTATTTTTCTTAGATGATAACAAAAAATGCAAAAGTTTTTGTGTGTATGTGCGTATTGTTTCCTAATGCAATTGGGCAGTTAATTTTTTTGATGTATTTGGACTTAAAATTGTATATATATTGAGAGACCTGGTATTAGAAAATCCAACTATATTTCCATTAAAAAAATCTCTTGTTGAAATCCTGGTTTATAATATTAACTTTGAATGCCATGTTTCTGTAAATTATATTTAAGGCGATTTTCTGGATTTTTTTTTTGTTAATACGCCTTTTTTTTCTCTTAAATTGCCTGTTATCCTGTTAAATACGGATATGTGCAAAAATCTTATTACAATAAATTTTAAAGTTTTAATACATTTTGAATTTTAAAGAAATTTTAATTGGAGTGCGTAAACAGAAAGTTCTATAAATGACTTACAGATTTAAAACGGGATGATACTGAATAAATTTACATTATGGTGCTATATGCAGTTTTTCTGCACTTCCATCTAAACAATAATTATTCACTCGAAGTTTCAACCAAACTTTGAATGAATAATTATTGTTTAAGACAAGGAAAAGAAAATCTGAATTTTCAGAATGCAAGTTTTAATTAAATATTCGATTAATAAGAAATTAAGTGAAATTATACTTTTTCCCGCCGTAACTTTCGAGCAAGTTATTTTTCTAGATATATTTTTAAATCTTAAAAATCAAAATTTTATCTTTTCTGTAATATCAATATCATTTCCATGCAATTTTTCCTTTGAATTTTACTGTCTTTTCAAAATTGAGAAGTCATTGAATAGATACTTCATTCTTCGGAAACTGTAAACTTTGACTTATTCTATTTTTATTTTTTAATACTTCTGTTTTATTTTTTTAATTATCGTTTGGCACTGTTCAGTAAGCTGACGGGAGACTTGTTTCTTTGTTTCCTTATTAGTAATTTAAAAATAGTTGTATTATATAAATTCTTCCAAAAGTGGAAATGATTTAAAATGCCCCCTTTTTTTTATTCTCCATCAACAATAGAATATCAATGGCAGGTTAGATATTTATTCATAATCGGCTAATAAATAATTTATTGTTATTAGAGGAAGAAATAATATATCGATGCAAACACTAACTAGTAATAGTTTATTGCGCATGTGTGGACTCATTATTAGTGATTATGGAATAATTTAGAATTTCAAAAATTTAGTTGCGATGTTTTTTATATTATTTGTTGATCCCGAAAGATATTCAGTGTATGCCGTAAGTTCGAATTTCATAATACACAGCAATTCAAGTTTTAATCTCTTATTCATTTTAAAATTATATTATTATTATTTTGCAGCCAAAACTACTTATACCAAACCATAAGTAGTTTTAAATTTTTCATAAAGAGTAACATTATTTTGATGTTGCCTTTTAATTGTGTTTGTGTGCCGGAGTTTTTCTTTCGGTACCACCATTATTGCAAAATTCAACTACGTATGGATAAATAGCTATCTCTCTCTCTCTATATATATATTTTAAATCTCAGGTAGAGTTAAGTTTTTTTAACGTATTTCTTTGATGCGAATAATCTTTATGATCTTTGATCCTTATACGTGATTAAGACAAAGTTGTGGAAATGGCCTTGGGAAGAGCGGGTCGACTTTGTTTCCTGACGTGCTTCCGTTCAAATTTTGTGCAACAAATATTTATTTTGGGATGAACATTTCTTTCCTTACATTATTGAAATGTTCATGTAAACGAATTTTCATTTTAAAATAAATATTTTAAAATTTAAAAGCAAAAACTTTAAAACTATAATGCACTACTTACAACGAGTTAGTGGAGAGGCAAAATATTCAACAATATGATCTTTTATAGATACCTTGTGCATGTTAAAATAGGGCCCAAATATTCTGCCATTGGTGTGGCGCAAAAGTTTGGAAAGTGGGAAAACATTTGTCCTATGTTTTTTTTTTTTTTTTAAATCTAAGTGCGAGCCAAAAGTATGATCCACCTCAAAATAACTCTCATATATAATTTAAAATGGATTATGAATTTAATTATATATATACGTATATGATATAAAATTCTTTAATAGTCAAAAATTAATAAAAAATTATTTCAGTTTTATTAATGTTGATTGTAAAGTTTTAGCAATTATGTTAAGCTTTTCTTACCTTTAGTTAGAATTTCAGTTAAATATTATTTTTATTATTTGAATTAGAAAGTAAAAGGAAAAAACGTTTAAGAATATTTTATTAAAATATTTGAAATCGTCTGCTGATCCAATTATGTTTATAAGTTTATATGTTTTAAATGTATTATCTATTTGAACAGTTACTTATTTTATTTGTTCAGACTATATCTATGATAACATTAATAAAGAAATTACTTTTATGTATAATTGATTCAATAATCCTGATATTTTAAATCGACGATTTCACTGACAAAGAATATTTTTCAATTATTATTTAGAATTGTATGACGTAATTGCTTTAAACTTTCCTGTTCTGCCTAATGCTAATTTGAAATTTGATTATGAAATTCTAATCATTTTCCACTCTTCATTAATATAAATAGAATCGCTAATTCTGTTCGCTTAGCTGTATAGAATTTTAAATGACAAAATAATTTTATCGGATCGCATTACTTAGTAACTCCTTTATCTTTAAATTATATTTAATGGTTTTGCATAACTGGTAATGTGACCAAAATATTCCTTATTGTAATAATTAGAATAAACTTCCATTTCCACTTGTAAATATTAAAATAATACGTTTATTATCTTTATATATTAGACGAGTATCTTTCTACTTAGCAAGAAAATTGGTTAATTAATTAAAATTTAATTTCTTAATTCTTTTGCCCTTTTTTTTAAAGTTCATAAATGATTCCTTCTATTTCGGTATGTGCTGTTTTTAAGTTTCAATTAAAGATCCATAGAATTTTGTAGGTGTGTGGGTAATAAATATAATTTTGTATCAAATTGTAGTTTTTTTAAAAAATAGTTTAAACTCAGCTTATAAATTTTTATTCCATTTTGATGTATAATCACAATAAGAAGGGGATAAAGCTTAACGAGAGGAAGGTAAAGAAACTTTGCGGGTACAGTTTATATGCAAAGTATTCAGAACTAATAATTCTCGTATTTTACATTAATTAAATTAAAGATAAAATTGTTATTCGATTTTGAAGAATGTCTTTTTTATAAAAATATGTAAAGGGCTTTTACATAAGGGACCGCCTACATATTTAGTTTTGCATGACCTTCAGATTTTACTGATGCAATCTCTAATATTTCGTCTTTTAATGGATTCTGCATATTAATAAATATTCAGATATGCAATTTTAGATAAATCCTTTCAAAATTACTTAAAACTTTCGAGAAATAAGAATTAAGGGCTGTTGTAAATCATGTAAACGTATAAATAAGTCGTTCGATTAATCTTTACTTTATTCAGGTTTTCTTTTCTGTTAGTCTTACGGTAACATTTCTCTAAAAAAATTAATGTATTTGTTTTATGCATACCATTATTAGCAATGGAACAAAATTAATTAAAAATTCGAAATCCGCGCTTTTATTTACGTACTTAATGGCAAATAAATAACAGATAAAATAACATTTTTGAGGCTCATTATTTAAAATAATCAAAAGTTTTTGAAACAGCTGAAAAACAAAAGTCATATACTTATTTTCTGAAAACACTCCTTTATAATTGAAATACAAAAAAACATTATGTTGTTGATTTGCTTCCTCAAATTACCGCCAAACGATTTTTTTACGCTGAATGACTGTTTACCAGAAAGTGTATTTAATAAAGAAAATAATTACCGAAGTATTAAGTTCTTGTTTAATTAAAAATTGCTATCTATTGACATTGTTTGTTGACATTGCCTGTGTAACTAGGATTTCCTTTTATATTTTATTCAGTAGTGTTTTATTAAGTCACAATCTTCGCATTATATAAATTTGGTTCTTAATACAGAATTTTTCTTGCGTGCATTTTTTAAAGGTCAAATAAGTATTTTATTTTTATTTGTTTCATTTCCCATTTTCCCTTAACGGAAATTGCTTGAAATGTAATTGGAATTAAATTTCTTATATATATTTAATCAACTTTTATTTTTCATCTTCGTGTTTGGTTTAAAAAAAAAAGAAGAAACAAAACAAATCTTAATCTATAGCAACATTCAAAGATATGCTTTGTTTTTCTTTGCATTTTAACGCTTTTTTTAAAAAATTCCTACCAGATAATCCTTTTGCGAAAGTGAGTTATCGCTTCAAAAATACAAAAGCCATGGTGTTAAAACTTTTGATTATCGATGAATGTCAAAAATTATTCGATGGAAATGGGTGAATTTTGGAAGAGTGATTTTTTTTTAGTGCCTAACTCGTACATCAAAATTTTTATGGATTTTTTATTCAAAAATTTTAAATTTTAGAATTTTAGAAATTAATTAAAATACAAAATGTACTTTATAATTTTTAAAAAATGCTGAAATTATATATTTCTTACTGAGTATTTTAAATTGAGAAAATACGCTTTTTTAATACATCATCTCCGAGTATCACTAATTTAGTGGTGGAAAAGCCCGATTGTATAATTTTTTCATTTCTTAAAAACATAGGGTTTTATCATCTTATATAAATATTACGTTTTTACCTTTTTCTCCGTGTTTAGTATAGTGAAATATACGAATATTGAAATTTGTATTTTATTATCCCTGATATATTTTATTGTGCCATTTGATCAGTCGTTCCTACCATAATATTGGCGCAACATAGAAAAACCTTGCTCTTGCACTATAAAAAACCAAACTTACTATCATAAAATTTCTTGAAAACAAAAACCTGGGTAACTTGAATTTGACATAAGGGATTCAAAATTTCAATTGCTTATGACTCATCAATTTTCTGAAAATTACAAAATAATATATGTATTTGAGCCATTTTAATCTGGAAAATTCAGATATGTATTCGAAAATTGACTTACCATTTGGGGAGGGGAAGCTTGAAATTTGAGTAAATCTAATATGAAGACTACCCATTACGTGAAAAAATTTTCATACATTTGTTGGGAACATATTTCGATTACCTATTTGTCTATCTATATACAGAGGTTCAAACAATTGAGAATACACTTTACTTTTGTTTGATAAATCCAACTTTCGATATAAATAACACATTACCGGGAAGTGCAAACATGTTTTTATTTTTAAAGGAAAGTGTTTAAAATGTGCGGTTTAATGACAATTTCATTTTCCAGCAGGATAACGACCTGAAACAAACGCTACGTAATGCCAAAATGTGGTGTCTTTTTCATTATAAGCAGAAGTTACGCCCACAACCACAATACTTTGATATAAATGCATTGAAATAATGTATATAATGCATATCTGTGAGCCATACTCGAAATGGTGGTTCAAAAACTCAAAATTAGAAACAAAGCTATTTAAAACAAGTATTGTAAGAAGAATGAGGTAAAATATCTTCAGATGCTCTAAAAAAGTGGTCGATTTTATAAAGACCATTATAAAAGCCAAAAGATATGCAATTAAATATTGACACTTTCTTTTTTAGCGAGATATTACAAAAATATCATCGGTGTATTCTCAGTTTTTTGAGGCAGAAATCTTCATATGTTTATATAAAATGCACTGACATTTTTGTTTAGAGGTTTTTACCTTGTTTTTCCCTTTATTTTTACTTTAAATTAAATCATTTGTTAAGTGTAAAAAGGAAAACATATTTGCACTTCTAGGTAAAGAGTTATTTATATTGAAAGTTGGATTTATCAAGCAAAAGTTAAAGGTGTACTTTCAATTGTTTGAGGCACTGTATATCATAAAAGCTGATCGATCTTTGAAAATTTCAATATAACTATTCGGTAAAAACTGGCGATTTCAGATCACTTTATCAAGATTTCAAAGAAGCCAATCAGGGTTACTCTAGAATAATTGGCCTAGATTACGAAAATGATGATTGTTCTAAACTTGCAATATTCAGAACAGAATAAATCATCCAAACTTGTTCGCAGAAGATAGAAATGTTTACTTATTTATTTATTTGGAAGTTGAAATATTAAGAATATTTTACAGAATATGAATCTCTAAGACCAAAGGAATTTAAATCCTATTTTTAAATATATTTATAAACCAAAAAAATGTTATTATTGTGAGCATTTATATTCATCTAAAAATAAAATTAAAAACTGAATGTTTCATTTAATCTGTGAAATATTTGCTGAATAATTCCTTGAGATCTTATAATTTATAAAAAAAAATTATAATGTTTCAATTTCTGTATTGAAGATATAACTTCAATGTCGGACTACTCTGCTTTCAGTTCTTAGTTTTATTTAAAGATATGCTTAGATTGAGTAAAGAGGTCTTTATATTAATTGAAGTTTCATCATTTTCAATTTAATTTAAAAGTGAATTTTACATGCACTGGTAGAAAATCAGAGAGTGATGCGGAGTTCAAAGATCAGGACTGCTTAAGGCCTACATAATAGTATAAGTGAATCACATGACTATCGAAATTTGAAGCTTAAAAATATTTTGCTGAAACACTTATCATGAGACCAAGTTATATATATAAAGAAAGATGGTTCAACCCTTTAGTCGGCATTAATACTGGCGAACCGACTGGTCGCCAAAGGCGGCTAGTAACTCAATAAACAAAGCTGATTTAAATCTTCCTAAAATTGGAGGAATAAGATGCCTATTAAAATTTCATATTTGAAAACATTTTTCTTTTATATATATATAGATATATTAATGGAAGCAAAATATTTTTAATACATTTTCATTGTATTTCGACCCCGCTTGTCACTATGCTGACGACGACTAATATTATAAATTTCTAATCTTATTCAAAAATGAACCGTTATTTTATTTTATTTATTTATTTTGATCCAAAGTTTTATAAAACTTTTATACGACGCATCCAAGAGTTTCCAGTAATTAAATCCGGTAATTTTATCAGACCATAAATTATTACAGCATAACGAATTATTCTAAAAATTCCAATCGATCATGGCGCGCGACTCTTAAAACGCCTGGTGCTCATACAGCGCAACGATTGAATCGGATCTCTCTTTTCTTCCAACAAAATAGCATCATCGTCTCGCTCCTTAGATGCCTGCCGCGGAGAAGTTAAGCGACCCCGACTCTTATCGATTTACGTCCTAGCCAAGGGAGGGATTATGTTGTGTCGCGACAGCTCCTGAGCAAATGGCAATAAGTTCATATTAGTCATTTTTAAGTATCTAAATAATTAGGCTCCCGAAAACAGGGCCAACCGTCGCCAATTAGTTTGGCTATCGTGAATTTGGTAACGATTTATCCGTAGGAAGGACTTTTTTCTGTTGCATCTTCGTGGGGATTAGAATTTTTGTTAAATGTGGAGACTGCCAAATGTTTTACATGAGTATTATCACCCTAATCTGCGCGTCCATGACTTGCGTGCTGAGTTCGCTGCGTATTGATTTTTTGTTTCCGTTATTATTTTAGGTTTAATTTTGGAAGGGGGGATAAGCTTACCATCTTGTATTTCCGTAGTTTTTTGTCAGATTGATACAATGTATCGTTTTTGTATTTTTTTTTATCACGTCAGAACATGATGTTATTTTGGGAAATGAGGTTTCTGGAGTCAACAAAAATCCGTAGGGGGAAAATAAATAAATAAATAATAATAATAATAATAAAACCGTCGGCAAAAAATAAAAATTTTATTACCTGTACGAGCATCTTCAAAAATCAGCTTCTAATAAAGCGTTGCCATTGCATTTACAAAAGCTCTGATTTTTTTAAAAAATTAATGCCTACAGCCAATAAAACTTAGAGAAATGTCATTTTGAGCGCGTGATTATATGAAATGAAATAAATAGGAAATGGGATATTTTTTTAAAACAATCAATGCGAGACAAAGTTTTTTGGATCGTTTGCCATACTAAAGTGACTCATTCGATGAAACGATTAAAATGAATAAAAATATAATTCAACTCGCACGAGCACGTGGTGCTTGGCCGTGCAAGAAATGATGTTCTGACATGATACATTGAAATATGCGTAGCAGATTTCAATTTTAGCTTTTTTAGCTCGACCTGTACTTTTTAAACACACGCATATTTAATATAATTCTCACATTAAAAGCAACCCATTTTTGCTGAATTCGCCCTCCTTCCCTCCTCCCCAAATTAATTTTTATATCCAGATTTTTTCTGAATTAGATTAAGATAGCTAAAACTATGGCAACACTTAATGTCTTTTCAAAAAAAATCAATATTTTTTATGCAAACCCCCCTTTCCATTTCTTTCCCCATGATTTCATGATTTTTACTGTGAATTACTCATCCTCTTCTTGCAGTTAAATATTATTTTTTTTCGATCGATTTTGAAATCTAATGCACTCGAATGCTACTATTGATCGGTTGTTCTGAATTAAAATGGAGCTCCTTTCACATTATTATTTTGTTATTGATTTTTGTCTTGACGTGCGCTGATGAAAGAACACATTTCAGCCATGTAATCTGTTTGTGGAAAAATATCTTCTTTTACTACGTGGGCTTCTTTATTGATTTCAACTTTGTTCTTTGCTTTGTATGCTCTGCAGTCTGTTTTTCATTAGTGCAGTTTCTCTTTTGTATGAAAATTAAATTTCCGCGAAATGCATTTTTATTGAATTGTTAGCGGCCTTCCGTGAGGCACATCTTTACCAAAAATGTTGATTATGTTACGTTTGTTTCTTTTTTTTTGTGCAGAACTTATTTTATTATTTTATACACTTTTATTGTATACTATCGCTATCCGTGATAGTATATAACAATATATATATATATATATATATATATATATATATATATATATATATAATATAGTAAGTTATAAAAGTATATATAGTAGTATATAATATAAAAGTATATAATTTATTATACACTTTCACCCACGTCTTCCTACGCGTAGAAATTTTGATGTGTATATTTAAGATACTGACAATCTAATCATAATGTAAAATGTTATCAAACCGTATCCATGAAATAAGAATTTTAAACACCAGTTGGGGTAACGAATGCGAATTAGAAATTTTTAATTTCAATTAATCTGTTTTATTTTTATTCAAAAGTACTTCTGAAGGAATCAAAAGATTGATTAATTAACAATGATTAATTTTCAATGTATCAAACACTACGAAAATAAATAGAATCGTTTGAATTAACCGGTTGTTATATCTAACCTCATTAGTGTGGGAAAAAATTACTTAAAAACTATGTACTTAAAACTATAAAGCTACTTTTTCGTTTGCCGGGTGCAAACGAACAGTCGTCAAAGAAATTTGAGAAAATTTGTCGGAATTCTAAATTGTTTGCTAATGGAAATATACCACTATAAGCATATAGGAAAAATATTTAACTAACACAAATACAATTTAAATACAAAATTACACAACTGAACAGCTTTCATATACAGTCATTTTCTCCAAAAAAAAAAAAAAAATAGTTAGTCACCAAATTTTAGCGAAATGGCCGAATGTGGCGCGAACGGCAGCAATAGCATTTCCAATCATAAGGTTTTGATGAACGATGCATATTAAAAGGAAAAACAGTGAAATGAAGACAAATGATTCAAAAAGCTAGAGCAGATGTTTTCAGATTATTTATTTATTTATTGTTCCGATGAATTTCGTAAGCAGGCGATTTCATTCAGAATAAAATAATTGCTCTGAAATAAAATAAAACAGCAATGCGCATGCGTGAATTTCAGCGCCAATGAGACAACGCAATGCTTGATTTTTCTACATATGTTTTCTACATATATGCCATACAGATTAGAAATTTTTAATTTCCATTATTATGTTTTATTTTTATTCAAAAATACATCATAATGAACCCGGAAGATCGATGAATTAACAATGTTTATTTTTAATTGCATCAAACACTAAGAAAATAAATAGAATCATTTGAAATAATTGGTCGAAAATATGTTAAGCATAACCCCATTCGAGTGCGAAAAAAAAAAAAACAAAACGAGTGCAGTATGTAATACATGCAACCGACACGGCTTCTTTTCTGTGCAAAATTATACTTTTATCTTTCAATACTCCAAAGAAATGATTTATGTTTTATATGGCTGAATAATAAATGGATGTTTTTAAGAAACCCTGCTCTTCATTTTCAAGCGTGTCGACAACAATTATAAAACTAAAAATTATTGAAAAATGGATCAATACAATGAATGTATGGAAAATGAATTATACCATATTTCATTGATATTCGAATGATTATAAAAAATGCGCCTAAAAGATGAGTGATATACTGTATGTAACTCTAAATACGTAAGGTTTAGAATTCTTAACTAAAATTCGATCGTTCTTTTTCTCTTGAAATAATGCTATATTTTCAAATATAGAACCATAATAGCGTATCATTATTTGTTAACTAATAAGATTAATTGAACAAATGAAATTTTTATTTAATAAATTTGGAATTTTTTTTAAATCAGTCTCAATTCTAAAAATATTTTAATGTATCATTAAAAGAAAAAAATTGGTCCTAATTCTGATCGGCTTTATTATTAGAATAAACAGTAATTAATTAATTTTTTTAATTTACTTGTTTTTTAATTACTTTATAATTTCTGCTCAGGTTAACAAAGAAAAATTTTATTTTATTGAATAATTACAATTAATATAAATGGTTCATCAAAACATTATACCTGATCAAAACAAAATCAAGTTGCTGTTACTAGCAAAATCAATCAAGTTACTGTCAACAATCAATCAAAGTACCGTCAACAAAATTCGTTGAAAATAAATCAGAACACCCTGCACAAGCGTGAATTTTCCACTTCAATTTGGGCAACACAATTCTACGCCAGTCGGAATAACGCAATACACATTAGAAAACTGCTATATTACTTTTGGTTTAAAAGCTGCTTGATTACTTTTGATTTAAAAAGAAGTTTCTTGCATTAATACTTAATTATTGATTTTTGGTTAGCGTGGCATTTATGAAGGAATACATTTCAACTACGTAATTTATTTGTCAAAAATATGGAGTTTCTGTATCGATTTTAATTTAGTTCATCGCTCTGTATATTCTGGAAGCTGTTCATCATTAGCTGGCTATTCTTTCGCATAAAAATGTTCTTTAAAAAAATAGTTTTGTTAAATAATTAAATTAATTTTTTTTGATGGAGTGGCATTAGGAAAATTGTTTTAATCTCCATTTAATTGAACTGCCGGTTCTTTCATTTTGCAATAAATGCAAACTATTTTCATATTAATAGGTATTTTTCCGTTTCTTTTTCATTTTGTATTTTGCATTTAAATAAAACATGAAGTTACTTACAGTGTTATGAGTGTATGGGTTTTAATTCTGTTTTTACCCAGAAAATTGCAAATACTTTCTAAATGAAATGTTTTTTTGTATGCTACTCCATTCATTTCGAAATAGATTTATCTTTTTATGTTTGTAAAATGCAGATTTTAATAAATAAATAAATAAAATAAAATAAAATTGCTGTCATTGTCCCAGATACTTGCTTCTATCTAATGAATTATGATTTATGGCGCATGAAATTGGCTTTATGTAGTATGGTAATATGCTTTTCGATGTTTTTTATTAGTTTATTTCGTTTTGAATCAATAGCGATACATTTTCGAAAATACCTTTTTGTTAATAAAATTTATGGGAAGCTTATTATGATCAGAAATTGTATTCAAGTTTCGATCTGCGCCGATTAAGTTAATTAGAAAATCAATTTATTATTTAGCCGATAAAATTTTTTTTTATTCGTTTCTTTTTACAAAATCGTCTGCTCTGTATTTCTTTTTCTATAATTGATTTTTTTTATGCATATCATCAAAATCGATTCGTGTCTTTTGATTCTTTTTATCTTCTTGCTTCGTATTCTTTGTTATCAATCAATGGATAATAGTTTATTATGAAATGGGGGGGGGGAGATCGTTACTGCTTTATTCTGCTTGAAAAACAGGCTTTGTCAATGATCCTACAGACTGTGTAATGATTTTTACTAGTCTTCCCAGAAAGATGTCTGAAATAGCTTTGACAAAGCTTTGTTTTTTTAAGCATAAACCAGTTTTACTTCAACTTCCAAGTATAGATTCAGGATTGATATTTATACTTGATCTAATTATTTTTAGACTGTGTATTGAATAATTTGTAATTTTGTTTTCAGTTGCTTTTATTATATTTAATAATGAAATATTTTAATAATTTGTATGAAACTATAAAAATATGCCAAGAAGTAAATGTAAAGTTTACAGAATGAAAAATAAGTACTTTTGTATTAACTGCATGCCGTTTGTGAATAAAGGTCAAATGGGCTTTGGGATTTTTTTTTCTCCTTTCACATCTTTGAAAGTTTTTTTTTTTCCGATTTGATTAAATACTTTTTTTGATTTAACCTGCTTTATAACTCTATGGTTTTTAATCTCATTCTTTTAATTGGCCAGTCTTTGTTTCATCTTGTTCTTGATATGCCAGCATTTTGTTTATCGTCCCTGCGATTACCCGTTCATTCTATTTTTAAAACAAAGCAACACAATAAAGATGAAAAGATAGGTAAGGAGAAGAGGTAGATCATCGAACAAGATATGATTTTTCGCGAAACAATCATTACCGGCAACCCTAAGAAGGTTAGATATAGTACTCGACGATTTTTCAGGTTCAGGGAAAATTTAAGACGTGGATTTGGTAACTTAGTATTAAGCATTGATTCTTTGACTTAATGCATTATTTCTTCTTCTTTTTTTCAAACATTATGCAATGGCATTGTTATGCTAAATACTTGCAATACCGAGGAAAAAAGGCGACTCTTTTAATCTGCTTAAACTCAAGGAAAATGTTAATTACCTTCAAGTAACTGTTGTTGAAAACATTTAAGACCTTGGTCGTAATCGGGAACCAAGGCCAAGTATAGAAGACAATAAACATTTCGGAGATCAGGATTCTCCGAGATCAAGACGAGTCCATGACCTTTAAAAAAACGAGTTTCTTCTGTAGAAATGCCTACTATTTTGAAAATTTTATCAGTTTCAGTGTCGCGTGGTGGAAAACACTTTTTCCTTCATTTCTGTAGGTTTCGCAATTCGCACTGACTCTTTACTCTTTAAGTCATTCATGATGCCTCATTAAGCACCCCCCCTACCCCCAGAAGATCACACCTAAAATCAGACCGTCTTTTTTTTCTGTGTCTGGTATTTTTTTCTTCCGTGGCTTGCCAAATGTGTTTGGGTGTTTCTGTCCCCCCCTCCCTTCGCTCTCCCTATCTTTTCATTCATCCCTATCTAATCGTAAGTGATAAGCGAGCCATCGTAAAATTGACCTTGCCCCCTTTGTTTTATATTTATTTGATATTCCTATCTATGGACCTTGCGAATCTTTTAAACAGAGTTCTTTAGGAGGAGTAATTATCAGTGCTAAGGCATTGAAATTATTTGAACATTAGGAAACGAATGTAGAACTACAATGGGTGATTAATTCACTAGTACAATCCATTCAAAGGCGTGATCTATTCTTCAATTTGTTGTGGATTTTTAAAAATGGATTTAATTCCATTGAAAATTATTTTTAAAAATGTATAATTTTCTGTACTGTTATGGTTATAAATTACGGCCGGAAAAAATGTAAACCGATGTTCACATTTTTTCATTTCATTTAACACCCCCCCCCTCTTCTACAGCCCATAAGTCAGTCCATACGAGTTTTCTTCTGTTCGAAACAGAGCTTTATGTCCTTTCATAATTATCACATTTATTGCTTTTACTGTCTTTGGAACTGTTGTCCTAGATCCTTTTAACTCTGATTTGATCTTTAAGGATGGAAAGTAATCGCATGATGCAAGATCAGGTGAAGAGAGTTGATATTTTGTGGCATCAATCCTATGACTTGTCAAAAACATTTTGATATGTGCGGAAATGTGGATTAAGGTATTGTCCTGGTAAAGGACTCGCAACAGGTTGTTTTTTCCTTCCATATTCATCAATAACAAGTTATAAGGACACTTGTATAATATAGTTGATCAAATTGTATAATATAGTTGTCTTCAGTTGATGATGATGATGGCGTGTCCGCTTTTTATCAAAGAAAGAGGGGTGGAGTAGCTTCTGAGGGCTTGGACCCCTGAGCACCCGAGGTCAGAAGTCTGACTTCTAGCTCATATGAGGACGAAACACACACCCACACGCTTGCACAGCCCCTTTTTACAGGGGGGCACATCCACGCATCTCACAGAGAGAACACAGAACAACCCTGCCCGAACTGGGACTCGAACCCGGGACTCACAGAACACGAGGAAAACGCGTTACCTCTGTGCCAGAGAGTTTCGTTTAAACTTCAGTAATCAAATCAATATGTAATATTATATTTATGCGAAACATTTGTCAAATTCTTTGAAACAAAATAGGGATAATCATCTGTCTCTTCTCCGGTCTTTCTAAAATGTTTCAAAATCTGTGCACTTAAAGAGTGCTCATCTGCACTTACTTGTTGCAACAGTGAATAATTTTTGTTGTGTATTATTCAACTCTAACGAAAAATTTCTCTTTAACACTCTCTTCTTCTGAACATTTTCTTCCTATTTGGCATACGTGAATGGATCATTTCTATAAAAGGTTACAACTGCATGTAAAGCTGAAATTTGAGCAGATGGTTGAATAAATCGAGGTGCGGCATAGCCACGCACCATCTGCTTTTGGCTTGCTTATTGTTCCTGTAACATAAAGCTCTTGACACATCCTGTGTTTAACAATAATAAATAATAAGCATCTCTTACTTGTTGAACATAATTTTTTGTTTGTTTGTATTTAGCTCCATAAGATTTGTACTTTTAAACAGTTCGTTCAAAAATTTACAGAACAGTGCTAAGCTAAATTAATTTTACTTACCGAACTAATTTTATAATGAAGCTAAAAGTTACATTATAGTTTTATTTGTCAATCAAAATTAAATTATATATCTAATTAAACTTTATTAAAAAATATTTTTGCATTTCCTAATGGAAATTATAAAATTAATTTATATAAATTATTAAATTATTGAAATTTAAATTAAACCATTGAAGAGTTTTTCCCATCAATTCTCTCGAATACGTAAACAATCTCCTTGGATCCTTCTCTGAACATACAGTGAAGATAGGGAAATATAGCAAGAAAGATGGCAAACCCTCAAAGGTTGGGCAGTTCGCTTGCTGTGATACTATATGGTTTCTTAATATAATGGGGAGAAGGATACTGAGTAGACATTTTGGGCACTTTCTATCCAGTCGATAGGATTCCAAATTTAATGCAGATCAAGAATTTCACCCATAAGACCGCTTACTGAAATTCATATAAATTAGTTACTGTACTATTATGTTGTGATGTCCACATTCGAATTTACATTTAGAACCATAAACAGTTTTTTCTTTAATATATTAAATACAAAATCTACGCCGGCTTTCTGGCGCAGAGGTAGCGCGTCATCCTCGTGTTCTGGGAGTCCTGGTTCGGGCTTGGTTGTTCTTCTGTGTGCTATCTGTGAGATGTGACTGTGCCCTTCTGTAAAAAGGGGCTGTGCAAGCGAAAGTGATGAGTGTGTAGCTAAGTTGTACTCTTGTCCCTAGTTGGCGCTACTTCGAAAACAAGAGACGCTCACTCGGCTTAAATCTACTGATGCTTTAATCGGCGGGGGCGTGTCCAATGGCAAGTGCTATAAATAACAACAACAACAACAAACAAAATGTACAAGACTGGAAGCGAGTGGGGGACCTTGTTAGCTTTCAAATTATAAATAAGCTTAAAAACCTAACCAAGCATAGGGATGTCCACTTTCAGTGGATCCCCTCTCATGTAAACGTCCCTGGAAACGAGGTCGCCGATGGTTTGGCCTAAAAGGGCTGCCCTGAGAAAACAACTACTGACTACGCCCTTACTTTTCAAGAGATCTTTTCAGTTATGAAAACTAAAGATAATCAAATTTGGCTCACCCCCTTTCGCCCATCTCTGGAACCCTGGGAGCGTTCTCAAATTAAAAGGGGACAGAACTCATCAAACGGCCATCTTAAGACTCATCAGTGGATATTTGAAAAGCTTGACTTTTGTAGCAGGTCGTAAAGTCTTTATGACGTTCAGTAAGTGCAACCTGGAGCTGGCTTCTCCCGAACAATTGATTGGGGTTCTGCTTGGAGGATATTCATTCTGGTCCTCTTTTGATGCTTGACTTTGCTAGGGTTCATGGGCTCGTTGGATATGATCTGGGGGTCGTTAGATCATGAAGGACTCGAAACAACATACACAACTACAGTATAAAACTGATTGCAATTTTTGTACCAAATTTGATCCGTCTAGCTCTTTGTGTTTTCGAATTGTCTTCTTAAGATGCATAACAGGGGGATACTGACTTCTTCTTGACGTATTTCATCCAAATTTTGTTAGAAATTAAAGTTTAGTGTGGAGGTTACATGCCAAATGTTATCATTTTAACCCATCCCTTTTGAGTTGTCGCGTAAAAAATAATTCCAGAAATAGGGTTTTCGGATTCGGGGGGGGGGGGGTTAAAAAGTAAAGATTTTTAAGTTTCATAGTCGAATTTTTTGCCTTCAATCAGGGATGCACAACTTTTTCAGCATGAAGGGCCAAAATATGAAAAAGGATCATGCCGAGGGCCAAAGTAGCACGTGGATGCTATAACATGTTATAATGCAAAAACGCTATTTTTTTTGTGGTAATACGCATGAATTACTATTATAACCTTACTTATTTTACTCATGCATATATTATGCAATAAATAAATGAATAAAACACAAACATTATAGCTATGATTAAAATAATTTACTTAAAAAATATTTCTGCTAAAAAGGTGGCAAACTTGAAATAGAATTACTGAGGAAAACGTTATAATAATTTTACAGAAAACACAATTTAAATTTTGAGAAAAAATTAATAAACAAAATCAGTAAAAATGCATGAGATGGCTTGGACTGAATATTTGAAGTTATTAATTTTTTGTTGGGCTTGAGATTGGTTGTGGTAACACGTAGAACAACAGAAAGGTTCTCATTTGCCATTTTATTTTTGATTTGTTTAAATTCATTAGTG
>JAOUZG010033416.1:593752-639362 GCA_026289955.1 Argiope argentata
AATTGAATACCAAATTTACCGTTACGGTTATTAAAGAAAATATATCATTACTTTTTTCAGTGTGAATATTGCTTAAAATTAGCATCTGCTATATATTTAACCAGTTATCTGCTTTTGACGAGTATACTCGTCGTTAAAAAGCACTACATTTTGCACTATGACGAGTTTATTCGTCAGGAGTAATTAGTGCCAATTTACTGTTTAGATTTCAATTTTAGTAAAAACTCAAACATATTCGTAAATTTCAGAGTGTTTAAAATATTCCGAATATTCCGAAATCTAAGGAACAAATAAAAAATTATTTTGCGTTGTTTCATGTTTTGCTCAATATCATTCTCTAACAACAAATCAAAGTGTTTCTTTTTTGTTCATAAGCAAAAAGTGTGTTGGTTTAAGTAAACAAATAAATATGATTATTGAAATAAAAAACAAATATAAAAGTCAGTTCATTACATATTTTCATATTACACATATTCTGTGGTTGACGAGTACAGTCGTCATCGCTAAATTTTTGCAACAAAGCGAATTTAGATATGTATTTTCCGAAGAGGTTGAAATAGTTTTAACTAGTTAAAGAAAATTTGTTTTCTTGATTTTACTCCCCCCCCCCCTGTAGTCAACATTTTGATTTGAATTAAAATTAAACACTTATTGTTTAGAGAGACTAGAATTATATATTATCTTTAAATTGTGTAATCCATTATTTCATGGAATAACTCGAAATTCTGTGAAATAACAGAATTATACGTTTTTAGTGTAATATCTGTAATATATTATCTGTAATATAAATGTTTTTATTGTAATATCTGTAATATATTATCTGTAATATAAATGTTTTTATTGTAATATCTGTGGTATATTATCTGTAATATAAAATGTCAGTAAAAAAAATATACTTTGTGTATCGTTTATAACATTCTATTTTTATCCTGTCTTAATGGAATTTGACTTGTTGAAAAGTTAATAGAATATCATTTAATCAAAAAATAACATTATATGTTTTCTTTCTGTATCTTTCTGAAATATTATTTCTCAAAATAATTTTTTACAAGTCTGAAAACTGGGAAGGGGCGGGGAATTTTTTTATTGGTACCAATTTTATTTTTATAGATCCCTTTCTCTATCATTTAATAACTTTTTTATTTTAATTTTTTTTCCAATTTTGTAATAATTATTTTATTGTAATAAAATACATATTCATAAAATTCTAAATTTCATTTTTTATTTAGTAAATCATTCATTTGCATATTTTGCCAGTGTTGTTAAAGATAAAAATTGCTTCCTTTTCAAATATTAACTCAAAAGTAGAATTTCACTTCTACTTTTATTTCGTATGCATGTTTTTTACAGACACCCTGTGATTTACCTTTGAAACTCATTAAAAATTTTAAAAACAATGTTTGTATTTTATTCCTATAAAAACGAGTATCATGTTGATTATTTATTAATCAATATATTTATGTGATTTCGATTAAAAACAATGGTTGAAATATGCTCTATATACCAACCTTACAATGTTAGGAGTATAGATTCAGTGTATATATTCATCACAGTATTTGTTTACAAAATTTCAATCATCTAACATACAATCAGAGTGGAATTAAAACAACGAAAAAATTATTTTTTCAGAAATTTTTTTTGTCTGAAATAAAATATTTTTAAACTTTTCCCACTAAAATTTTTTTCGAATTGGAATTTAAAAAAATTAGCAGTTTCATATTTGTTATCTACATACACTATATACATTTTTACAACGCAATTTAGGAACGTCATTCTAATTTGTGATTAGATCTCATAATTTTAAGATGAACTGATTGAAAATATGCATCAGCATATATGGAAAATATAAAACATAATTTAGATATCGATTCGATTGGATTAGTTCACTAATTTTGAGTTTATTTTACTAATTTGAAAGTGTTTCTTTTATATACATAGTAAATATATTTTAGAAAGATTTTAAAATATCTTGCTTTAGAATAGGTTTAAAATTAAATTTTTATTTCCTTGTAATTGTGTAGTTAACATTGCAAGAATAGAAATTTAAATTTAAATTTTTTCGATTTATTACTTCTTAATATGAATAAAAATCAGTGTGATTATGTTCACGTATTGCACTTGTCTTCCTAAACATTTGGGTCAAATTCAGCTAACTTTACGCGTTTGAAAAATGACTGCTGCCAACTTATCAAAGACCAGTAATTAATTATTAATTTAATTAGAGACAACAAGTTTTAATTAAATATTCATTTAATTAAAAAAATGAAGTTTTTTTTACTGATGCACTTAAGGTCAAGTTATTTCATAATAATTTTAAAATTCAAAAGTTTACTTTTTCAGTAATACCTATTCCGAATTTTTCATTCAATTTTTTGTCGCTTTTCTAAATCGTCTGCATCTATTAAATGATTGGATAGATGCAGACGATTTTCAACGAAGAAAATTTAAAGATGTTTCGTTCCTATGCAACGATAAGACTTAGAATAAATTCATTTATTCATTTTTTATGCGTCTATTTTATTTTTCAATATATTTTTTAATAGTTTTTGTGTCATTTTAAAAGAAAGTCTAACGTTTATCTATTAAAGATAAAGTTGGACGATGGAAAGATTTTGTTTACTATAATTTTTCATAAAATACTCTTTTGAATAAAAATAAATTATTTTAAAAAAACATCTGTTTACGAACTATTCTTTTATTTAATATTCTGATGAATATTAATATTAAATAAATTCTTACTTTTTCACAAACGACACATGATGAAAATTTTATGCTCAATACGAATATATACGCATGATTACTATAATGAAGATTTTGTGTTATTTATTGGAACCCTAAGTTTTTAGTAGTAAAAAATACATGAAAATTTTACGCGGCCAGAAATTTTCCCCTAATGCAAAATAAAACCTAAATTGAATGCGTTCATTATTGATTTATTACAAGTTTCATAAGACTACAGTTATTACATACATAAACTATATACTTCATATATTTTTTTATAATTATTGTTTTGTTGCTTGAATATTTCTTTGAATCTTCAAAATGTCTTGTTATTATCAACCAACACCGGAAATTCGCCCAAAGAGTTTAGAATATTTATCAGTTGATGAAGGATGGGATTTTCTTGTTAACAATACCAAATCGTATTTTGCTGTTCAGTCAATCCACTCATCAAATTTATCAATTTGAAGCACTCATATGGGTTCAAATACCGCTCTTGCTGTCCATTGATTCTCAGTTACAATGTATAATTCATGTAAATTGATAAGGGTCATTGACAATTCCACTAGCTTATTGTGCGTCATTGTGACGATTGGTTACTATGGTTTCTCATTTTAATCCCATTTATCCGACGGTAATGCTTAATTTTTTGACACATCACCGTAATGAAATATTTGTATTGAAATGTCACAGTAGTGGTTGGTGTAGTAATCCCAATTGCTTATGACATATGAATTGTTAACTTCCTAGAATCTAAATATGCTCTAAGGTCTTAGAAATATTTTGTAATTGATGAGTTCATCTTTTAAACTTAAAACAGCTGTTTTTTCTTCTCCCCCCCTTCTTTTTCAAAATAAATAGTTTGAGAGTTTTTGATTATTCTTAAAAAATGAATAAATGTTTTTGGCTTCCTAGATTTGTTGTCAAGTTATATATATATATATTTGGATTGGGAAATATCGATTTTAACTGTTCCTGTTTAATTAATATCGATTCAAAAGTTCGAAGATTTTTTCACAACGATGTTTGTGTAGCATCTAGAAAAGACGTTCAGCTAAATTCTTTTTAATGAAGTTACTACTAGTGGACGGATTTATTTTTTAAATTAATTTTAATAATAATACTTGCAATTATATAAAGTTGTACCAACAAAATTTCGTAAATTTAAAAGAAATTCGAACGAACCTTTAGTTTTAAATATATGGCTATAATATATATTTAAGATCCTATACAATTTTAGTGTTCATTACTTTAATTTTGAATTTGTATTTTTATTTTTAGTATTTACTTTTAATAATAGCAACGGTACATGTGCATAAAAAAGTATTTGACTATGTTTAGAAATTTTCTTTTTTAAAACGCCGTAAAATATTTATAGTTTTAAATTATTGCCTCTGATAAATTGGGATACAAAAATTATTATGGATAAAATTATTATTTATGGATAAAATGAAACATAAAGTAAAATTCTTCTAGTTAAGAACTTTATCAAATTCCAAACTATCTGCAAAATCTTGGACAGAATTATATTAAAAGTTCCCGAAATAATTATAATAAAAAAAGCTTTTATCTGGCCTTAGAATATTGGGATTCGTTTGATAAGCAACATTAATTTTTAATTTTTATTTCCCATTCTGAATCATTGAAAAAAAAAAAAAAACTAAAGAATTATAAATAATCTGAGTGTTTATTTTTTTTTTCGTTCAAAAACTGCTGGACATATTGAGAAATTATTAAATGAAATGTAATCTAAAGAAAATAGGATTTATTATTTAATTTGAGGAAGAATTTATTATTTAATTTGGAAATTGGAATCCAAGAAAATTCTATTAAAATTTACTAAAGATAGCATTTAAACATGTAAAATAGCATTAAAACCTGTATTTCTTAAATTTAAAAATCATTGCAATTCCCCAAACAAAGGATTTTATGAAGAATATTGTTCAGAAATTAGGAGTATTGAAGCTGTAATCTTATACTATAATACGAGGAATGGTTGTCAAGTCGAAAATCGCCCCAGAATTAATAAACTCCGGTAAACTTGGGGGTCTGGGGTTTTTGGCCACGAGGAATCGATTGGCGCCGGTTTTGAAGCGCTACGGTTGAGCAGTTCGGAGTTACAGATAGGATATTTTCAAACTTTATTAGTTCGCCATAATGGCTACTTAAATTTTCAAGTAGTAACGTGCTGCCATCTATAGCCAATGGAAGACTTCGCAATCGATGATTAATGTTTATTATGTTTATGCTGTTATAGGTTTATAATATGTTTCTTATGTATGTATATATGTTTGGTTTTTCTAAATAAATTTGTCAAAAATATTGAACTTCAACACACTTTAATCTTTACACTGCTCACTTTGTACCATTTCTTTAATTGTATAATTTTCTGTTATCAATTACATTTTATTTCCTATGACTTTTCAAAGTTCACCTTTGTATAGAATAGTTCCCTTTCCAAACTCTAACTTTTTTTAGAATAGTTTATAATTGTGCACTTTGACCGGTTATCTTTTCACCAATGGTTTCACAAATTTTCTTATGGCATGTATTGTTTTGATAAATCACAATTGAAAATTTAAATATTCGAGTTAGCTTCGATACCTGTTTTCTCCGAGCGGAGCTCGGTCACCCGCTGGTATATATAATTGGATATCTTCTCACGCAGAAAAAGTGATTTTCAACAAAATCACCTGCTTTATTATTGCAACATCTATAAATATGAATCCAATTATTAAAGCAATGAAATGTCCGCATAATATTATTAAAAATATTTAAAAAAATTATTAAAAATTGCATTGGAATGGTATCATTGTAATATATATATTTTGAAATTCAAAAATTATAAAATGATTTAAAAATTAGTTTTGTTCAATAATATACTCAAAATTATAGAGGGGAGAGGAACAACCACGAAAGAAAATCTAATTAAAATCTGAAAACCCTTTTTTTAATATGATAGTTACTACGACCAAGAAATAAATATGTGGCAAATTTAGTTGCCGTAATGTTAGTTGATGTGGTGACAAAAATGTAGAACGATAAATAGCATACCAATTTAACCCTTAGTAGCCTGATTTACGAAAGTGATTTATTTTTAATATTACTGTGTTTGCTTGAGGGTCTAGATGAAGGGAAAAATAACTAAAAAAACACAATATTTATTTTACATATTTATTTAGAAAAAAAACAACAGGTATCAATTTTGATACTTCAGGCAGTAACGCCATAAAGAAATCAGATATACCTATGCACGAAATAATGCGAAACATTGATTGTTTTTATTATCGCATAACGACACTTTACACTTTTTACAGAACCAGGAGTGTTTTTTACAGAACCAAAAGTATTTATATTCTTCGGAAAAAGAAAATATATCAAATTTGTATTCAACAAAACTTTTAGTAAAATGTGTTTACTTGTTCACTTTGCCGCGCGAGTAATATGTCGTAGATAAAATAAAACAATAATGACATTTGATTTTTTTTTTAAATTTCGTTGGAAAGAATATGATACAACAGTAAAATACGTACAGCCAACCTATAAAAAAAACTAATAGTAATGTGGACATTCGGTTTAAAAGATTGGTATCAAAATTGAAACTCTAGGTTATTAAGGGTTAAAAATAACCATATTAATATTCCTCAATAGGCACAAAATGAGCACATTTTATCGCCAATAAAAGGAATAAAAAGGTAGCCAGTAAGAAAATACTAGTTAATATGGCATCAGATTTTCTTTTTATTTATTTAACTCCCATCGCTAAAAATAATTAAATTGCATATTTATATTCCTTCATTAATTATGCTAGACCATGAATCTTTTCAGATATCTAAAAGTTTCTCATCATTTATTGTCCATCTCTGTTATTAGCATTTGTTGTCAGCTGCATACAAAACGGATGAAAAACTTCACAGACCCGTAAATAAATTCTATTATTCCTTCGTTTAACCTCCTGCGGAATTCTGTAACTCTATCGCTTTGTGTCTTTCCCACCTTTTTTGTTTATATTGGACGCGTCCACGTGGTGAGATCCACGTGTTGCCCTACTGAAAACAGCCGAGTGTAAGGTGATCCAGTTCATTTAATCTAGGATCGTACGATTCGTATTTATACGTTGTTTTTCTTGTATTTTGCGAAGTGGATGGCTATTATTTTTTGAGCATTCGACATACTGGTTTAGAAGGAATATAATTATCCTGTTATTTTGACTGTTTAAGTATCCGTTATTTCATCTGTTAAGGCTAATTTTCGACCACTTAACCTTTTCTATATCTCCTATTATAACTATGGTTTATCAATAAAATATATGCTAAATGCCCATATTTTTTGTGTTTCTGTGATGTTATATGATACATTGTAATTAAATTGATGTCAAAAGAAAATGATTGATATGAAATGCTCTATGCTTTCGTTACTTTTAGAGTAGTTTTGACAGTTGAAATGCCCTATCTCATATTAAAAAACAAGTGGTTCTGAAATTTAGCTTTAAAAATTTTTAGTATATTTTACGAATTAAAATTGCATTTTTTTTTTTTCAGTTCCTTCTAATATTAGTACATACTCTCCCTCAATATATATATCTTGTTCAAATTTTTAGTCGTTAATGAAATACTTTTTATTCATCCACTTGAGTTCAAATACATTTTTTAAACTTAATATGTTAATATCTATACAACAATTCAAATAAATTTATAAAAATAAGTAATTTATCACTATTTAAAATTATATCCAATTTATCAAGTGATAAGATTAACAGTTTCGTTTGAATACATATTTTTCAATTCCTACTATTAGTTCACACTCATCCTATATATATTTATATATCTTGTTCTAATTTTCAACCGTTAATGGAATACTTTTTATTCATCCACTCGAGTTCAAATACACTTTTTAAAACTTAATATATTAATATCCATACAACAATCCCAATAAATTTATTAAAATAAGAAATTTATCACTATTTAAAACTAAATACAAATTATCAACATTAAGTGATAAGATTAACAATTTCGTTTAAATACATATTTTTTTAATTCCTACTATTAGTTCACACTCTCCCTATATATATTTATATATCTTGTTCTAATTTTCAATCGTTAATGGAATACTTTTTATTCATCCACTCGAGTTCAAATACACTTTTTAAAACTTAATATATTAATATCCATACAAAAATCCCTATAAATTTATTAAAATAAAAAGTTTATCCCTATTTAAAATTATAGGCAAATTATCAATATTAAGCGATAAGATTAACAATTTCGTTTAAATACATATTTTTCAATTCCTACTATTTAGTTCACACTCTCCCTGTGCTCAAAATGACATTTTTCAAGGTTTTATTTGCTGTAGTCATTAATATATTTTTTTTAAATCGGATCTTTTTGTAAGTGCGAGGGCAAAACTTTATTAAAAACTGATTTTTTGAGATGCCCGTGCAGATAATAAAATTTTTATTTTTCGGCTACGGGTTTTTGTTGACGCCTCAAACCTCACCCTGGAAACAACATCGTGTTCTTACATGATTAAAAAAAGAAAGTAAAAAGATCAAGTGAGCTTTAATTTGCATCTGAAATCGATATTGGAGCTTTCCATTTGAATCCCGTTACAGATATCAAAACCCATAGAAAGATGGGTGAAAGTGCAGTTAACAGGATTGTATCAAATATGAATTACCGGAAATATATCATCGGATTTTTTTAACATGATTTTTTGTTTAGGTTTTATAACTTTCATTCTTTTTATCATTTATTTTGGTTATGTGATCAGAACAAATGTTGTCTAATTTGAAAGAGAGAGACATAGGTGTTTTTCTTACCAATCACATATAATTAAATTATTATAAGAATTAGCGGTATTTTTAATATTATAAAACGAGAGATTCAATGAGAATGGTTGAATGAATTGGTATCAGATGAGTTATATATGTGAATACATTTGGAAGAGAAGTTCACATTCGCATCACAAGGGGGAAAGTATCTTAAAAACCAGTTAATCAATATCAGCTTTGATCAGCATCTATTCTGGTATATGTATTCCAAATTTCTAAAATGAAATTTATCTCCAAATATGATTGGTTTCAAAGCACACGCTCATATTGATGCAAAAGAAAAAACGAATAAATAAATAAATAATAAAATGAAATTTGCTATGCATATTTGAATGTATCGTGTCAGAATATCATTTCTTGAACGGCCAAGCACCACGTGCTCGTGCAAGTGACATTATATTTTTATTCGTTTTAATTGTTTCATTGAATGAGTCACTTTAGTATTGCAAACGATTAAAAAAAAACTTTGTCTCGCATTTATTGCTTAAAAATATATCGTATTTCCTATTTATTTCATTTCATATAATCTAGGTTTTTAGATTTTATTTGCTTTAGTCATTAACTTATTTTTTTTAATTGGAGTTTTTATAAATGCGATGACAACGCGTTATTAAAAGCTAATTTTTTGAGATGCTCATGCAGATAATAAAATTTTTATTTTTTGCCTCCGGATTTTTGTTGACGCCAGAAAACAATATCATGTTCTGGCATGATAAAAAAATATATTTAATTTAAGTGATAATTGTTCCACCACTGTTTAACTTTAGCATAATTTAAAGAAATTAAAATAATAAAAGCATCTTAATTTGCATATTTTGGGAAAAATATAGAATCATATTCAGCATGAAAAACGGAAAACTATAGCATCTGTGAATGCCATTTATTAATAAGAAATTTTTTATCGCTCTTATTTGAAAAAATTTTGCCCAACGAAATTTAAAGCATTTAAACTATGAGATTATTGCTTAATTCTTACTTAAAAATTCATAAATATGAATTACTTGTAAAACTAATCATTGATCGTTAAATGTTATAAAGAACGATAGCAAAATTTAATTAAAAAACGTTATCCAGCTAGATAAGTATTCTTTCTTCTAATACATTCTTTTTAATATTCTATATGTTTTATATCAACTGATGAAATTTTTTTATGAATAAAAAAAATTGTACATAGGATAAAAAAAAGTAATCTATTCTGGAAATAATGAAGATTTTATGCTAGTAGTCGAAACGCATGTATTATGACGGATCGATTAATAGGAACTGTTCTGCAACAAGTTGCGTGCCTAGGCGTTATAAATCAGTCGTGAAAATTTTGCAGTGTTTTTTTTTTGTGTGAATATTTCATAAACAATTACTGTTATGCAATTAATTTTTTTTAATTTCAATGTTTTATTATATTAAGTTGTTAGGTTAAAATATTTCTATGTTACAGTTCACTTTAATCACAATCATGTTTAAAAATTTCACTCTTTCAAGACCTGGAATAAAATCTATAGCTTATAAAAAATATCCTTATCCTGACAAAATTAAATGACTTTTTTATAACTTTTTTTCTCCCACTCTCCTTCCTTTTTTATTTCATTTCATTTCTTGGCTTGTATCCGAGCAGTTGTTCGTTTTGTGTATGGGGGTGGGGGGCGCATTTTGAACGTCATTGTCATTGGCCAGAATGAATGTCACTGAATTATTGTTTTTAAAAATAAATAATTGCACAAACAGTCCTTGTTGTATATATATTTGAGATGAATGAAGCAATCTTTTTAAAATTTTGTTCTATTTTATCTTCCGAATTCCAAAGCATACTATTATAAATATTTATTCCCTAGTGTTTTGACACTATCATCATTTTCACATCATTAAATCGAAATCTTCGAGCAGAACATTTCACCAAACGATTTTTATCCAGATTCTCTGCATGAAAATTTAGTTGTAGTCCGGAAATCAATAAAGATCTCTGTTGTTCTTTCCACTTTTTCATGAAAGTGCTTTTATCTCAGCAGATGTTTTATCGTCCAAATGGCATTTTCCTACGATATCGTCTGCTGGTTGTTTATATTTAGTGACTGTTCAAAGCTGGTTACTAACAAAAGTCAAATTTTTGTTCTATGAGAATAATATCATCTAAAGGCGAAGTACTAACACTGCGCCGAAAAAGAAAAAAGAACTATTTTATTTCCTATATGTATGAGTTTTTATTTGATTTCATTTTATGCCTTTATCAATGTTGAAATTTATCTATACCTTTGTGGTTTGATTAAATTTGTTTAAATTATTATTGTACTGTTTAAGCCTTTTTTTAAATTAATACCAGAGCATAGTTCGTTAATTTTATTTAAGCGTACGAATATTTAGATGTATAAAATAAATAATCATATAAAAATTTCATTTAGTTTATCTAAACAGTGTTGACATTTAAAATATCTTATTTGTGTAAGGATTCTATCATGTAATTTTCTAATTTATTTAAGGTATTTTAGATGCTTATATATTTGCAATTTTTTTTCTAAAATATTATTTTATTGTTAAAAATTTATTTTGTATAAAAAGTTTTTGTTGCCATTTATTAGAGGTAATATAAAATTTTAATAATGTCATTGACGTATGATAAGATTTTCATGTTTTGAGAGGTTTCATGACTTTGTAACTTACGGAATTTCTAACTTTTGTTAATTTTTTTTTCTTTTAGTACGTTTCTGTATGTGAAGTTCTTGGTTGTATGGGCCTTGGTGCTGTTGGCCGACTTCATTCTGGAGTTCCGCTTTGAGTACCTGTGGCCCTTTTGGCTTTTGCTTCGCAGTGTGTACGACTCTTTTAAATACCAAGGGCTGGTAAGTGGATAAGTTTTGTATTATTTGTATTTTTAAAATTTTTGGAAATGAATTATAGTTGGAAGTAATGTGACATCATGATTTTTTTTAAAAATAGGATTTTGTTAGGAAGTCTGTTATATGAAAAATTATCGTTTTCATTATGATTTAAATAACTATAGTGCAATTTTATAAATATATTTTTATAAATGCTTTATTTATAGTTCTTAGTGTGGTATGTGTATTTTATGATTTGGATACTGTATGTAAAGTACGTTAAGAACAATGATGAAAAAATTTCCTAATAATTATTGTTGAAAGTTTTATGTAATGAGGCCTTTTGAAATTCATCTCATCTTCCCTTACATTTTCTAGTCTTATATACATTTAAACTTTAAATTACTTAAAAACTATAATTTGTAATTATCCTTTGCTGTATCCTAGTAGAATTTAATAGAGCTAAATTAATTTTAACATGACATTTTTAAATATGATTTAAAAATAATTACTGTGACTGTAATAATTTATCATTAAGTAATTTTCACCATATCTGTATGTAAGAACTAAATGAAGTCTCATTTTGCGAAATCTTTAGGAAAGCTAAAAATTAAAAATAAGGATTTTGTTTTGTCAGCCCCTCCCTTATTGTGAAATTGACTAAAATGACTTGCAGTAAATTATAACTTAATAAAGAAAGGTTTACAAGAATTACGTTATGGTCCAAAGAAAAGCGGATTCTGCAATGCCCAAGTGGGAATGATTTGAAATTTGAAATTTTTGTTCCTTTACACAGAAGCACATTTGTCTGGCACTGATGCTCTCCTGTTTTCATCTAAACCTTTTGGCCATACCAATGGATTTTTAGGCATGTGACTTCTTAAAGCATACTAAAATATTTTGCATTTTTTAAAATTGAATCATTTCAACTGAGATAATTTCTGTACTTTTTTGTTTAATATTTATCAATTGAATTTTTTTTTCACTTCTGAGCTTTTATATTTACTTTATGTACTATTTAAAATAATATCTCAGAAAAAATTCTTATTATTAAAATTGAATTCTCCCTTAATTATATATATTAAGTATGATGAAAACAAAAGTAAGTTATCCTCATTATTACTGAGTAATATTTTTTAAAAAGAATGTTCAGAATTTTTCTGGTATTAGGGGGGGGGGAATGCCAAAATTGTAACTGTTTTTGTTACTAATAAAATCTTATGTATGTTTTCTTTTTTTTTCAGGCTTTCTCAGTTTTCTTCGTTTTCATTGCATTCACTTCAGATATGATTTGTTTCCTTTTTATCCCAGTTCATTGGCTGTTTTTTGCAGCAAGCACATACGTTTGGGTACAGTATGTGTGGCACACAGGTAATTAAAATTTTTATTTCTAATTATTGATTTTTCTATATATATTTGAAGTTTTCAATAAACAATATTATTACATTTTAAAAGATCAGATTCCTAAATTTGATATTTTGTATGGAAAATGTCTAGTAATTCATTAATATAGTTATATGATTTAAATGTTTACTATGTTATACATTTATCTATTGAACTGACTATTAATGCTCCATGCCATGCCATTTCATAACTTTTCAGCCACTATATCTTCATCTATGCATTTAAGCTGTTAAATCATAAGAACTACTGTATTCATTGAATGTATTGTATAATTTACACATGCACTGTTCCTACTCTTAAGTCGTCTGCTGCCTCCACCTGCATTCAGTAAGAGCTCAATCTAAATGGTACAATAAATTTGAACTTGGAAAAAAAATTTAGGTTGAATATTAGGTACATATTAGACCTTCGATCTTTATCTTCAAATTTGAAGGTGTCACCGATAAGTTGCTAAACTGCCAATAAGGGCAAAAAATTGCCATTATTTAAAAAAATTGTTCAAGCCTTAACTGTTGTCCGCCATTTTGTTGGTGTCGTTGGCATCGACATTTATTGTCAAATTTGAATCTGTCATCAATGAGTTACTAAACCGTTGGTGTCGACGGTCTAATACGTAAGAACTGAAATTTATATCCAGTATGCTATTCCATGCCATACCTATTCTCATCCTTTTATTGAGTGTGTTTGATAGATTATTCATTAAAAATTTGATGAATGATATTGATAATTTCTCATTCAAATGTTTTTTTACAACAAATATGATGTTAAAATTATGTTACTGATTGTTCCAAACATAGAATAAAATTGTTTTTAGTATAATACCACTTTTAACAATCTTTTGTCAAGATTATCTATTCCAAGATTTGATTGTAGGGAAAAGCTAAATTTATTTCTGTTATTCTTTGGTATAGTTTTTAAGTTAGTATTCTGATAAGATTTGAGTTTGCTGTTTAACCAGTTTATATTATACTAAATAGATAATTATTCTTTTAATATTATCTTGAAAATTTTTATAGGTTCTTTTTTCTGTAGCTGATTAATTTTAGAATAGAATTTTCATGAATGTCTATTTTTTATAATAATGCTATTCTCTTTTTTTTTAAATGAAAAATAATGGTATTTGCGTATTAGACCATCAATCTTTATCGCCAAATTTGAAGGCATTGCCAATGAGTTGCTAAACCGCCAATAATGGCAAAAAACTGTCATTACTTAAAAAATTGTTCAAACCTTAACTGTCGTCTGCCATTTTGTTTGTTTCGTTGGCGTTGACAGTTTATTGCCAAATTTGAATCCGTCACCAATGAGTTACTAAACAGTTGGCATCAATTGTCTAATACATAAGTACCAAAATAATTAATAAACACTTCCTTTTTTTAGCTTAACAAAATATGATATTAATTATGTTTATTATTATTATTCGGTATTCAATTTAAGAGGTTGTTTTTTGAAATTAGTTAATGGCTTATTTTACTCTATTTACTTATCATGACTTCTGGCTTAAATTTTTTTAAAAGGCTGATTTATAATATATACTTTGCTTTTTATTGTATATAATTAATTGTTTCTTTTTAGAGAGGGGTATTTGTCTTCCTACCATCTCTCTATGGCTCTTATTTGTATATATTGAAGCTTCAGTGCGGCTCAAAGAACTTAAAAATTTGCCATTTCATTTAGATCTTTGTAGGCCGTTTGCAGCTCACTGGTGAGTACTGATTATTTATTCTTATTTATTTTGTTTCCTTCACATTTTTGTTATTATTATCTAAGGTTGTTTGCTAAAAATGTATTAAAATATTTTAATGCACACTAGCACAAAATCTTTTTAAATCATAGATTGCATTTCCAATTCTGTAATTCTCAAGTTTTATTTTCTTCCAAATTACTTGATTAATTTATTTCCAAATGCCCTGAATTCTTATAGTCCACTTCCTCCCAATTCTCTCTCTGTATAGTGAAATTGTTATGTTAGTGGTGTGGATAAACTTAAGAGTCAAATGGCTTGAATTAATTTAATAATATTTGTGGGATTTATTTTTGACTCTATTTATTCCATTTTTTAATTATTTTATTATTTTAGAAACATCATTGAAATAATTTTGCTTTATGAAATTAGGAAGGGTATTTATGATTAATAATAACTTTGATCTATTTTTCAAATGAGAAATGAGAAATTCATATTAATCATTCAGCTTCTTTTATGGTACTGAATTTTGAATAAAAGAGGGTTGGGAGTTCAACTAAGGTAGATGTAATTGTATCATTAAAGATATATCAAGTTTGTGATGTTTGTTATTAATATATGCATATGAAAAATATGTTCTATTATCTATATTTTTGAAGTATTCTTTTATTGTTTTGATATTGAGCTCTTGCTCTTTTTTTACTGTCACTAATTAAACTTTGATTTTCATAACATTCACTCGCACCATTTTTTATATTCTAATACTAAATTCTTTTACTACTACCCAACATATTTAATGTTTCAGAGCATTCACTTTTCACTTCATAATTATTAATTTAACACTAAACTATTAGTAATCTTCTTTCACTATTACTCATTAGTCTACATATATTGCATAACTTTGTACTGCTTCTTCATCTGAGCTTGGAAGGACACAATTCTGTGATTTTTTTTTCTCTTCACATTTTTAAACTTTTGTGTTTACAGCCATTTCCAAGATTACTTTCGTGTTTCCTAGTTATTCTGCTGAGATTCAGAAAGTGCACAAACCATGGATTAGGAATCTTTTGTTTAAATCATATGCAAAATGCTAAAGTATTTGTAAAGCCTTTTTCTAAATTTTATAGGCGTTTCTAGTATAAAGTACCTAAAAAATTAAGAACAAGTATGAACATGTTACCATTAAAGTGTGAAATCCGTTATTTTATAGAATACCTAGTTATTCCAAGAAATAACTGACTGTGTCCGTTAAAGTGTAAAACTCTCTAGTATTTCATAGTTTAACTAGTTATTTCATAGAATAATGATCTGCAGCCCGTTAAAGTGTAAAATAATCTATATCATATATCTCGCATAACAAATTATTGTTGGATAAATCTCATTCTGAAGCCTCTGTGGGGTTTACCATCCATATCCCAGTGTCTGAAGTTGACAGAGGAAAAGTTGATACCAAATCTATTTTAGCTATCATCATAAAAATAACCAAAGAAGGATTTTTCCAATTTGGCATGAGACACGGCTGCTTAAAATAATATATATTCCCTATCCCAATTCAGTGTCTGTGAACAAAAATGAATTAAAATCAAAGTACAGGATGTAGAAATATCGCTCTGGTTTGTTACTACAGCTCAAAGTTTAGGTACTGGTCAGGGAATTAAAAAATGTTCGCGTAAAACCCAGTGTGTCAACAAAAAATGTTTTTTTTTTTTAGAAATAATGTTCTTTGTAATTTCAAGTGTCATTTTAATAATCCTTGCTGTAACAAATAATTGTATGGCACGTTTCCATAAATACCATTTATACGCTGCATAAATTAGATAAATGGCTTCTTTTTCATATTAATTGTCTATCATTAGTTTATTTATAGAATACCTAGTTATTTCATTTTAGATAAATTAATTATAATTACGCTTTAACTTTCTCTCTCATTAGTTAATTTATAGAATACCTAGTTATTTCATAGAGTAACTAGTTAGAGTGTCGAATTAATAACATATTACGCACCTTAATGGACACGATCAGTTATTTCATGGAATAACTAGGTATTTTATAAAATAACTGCATTGTATACTTTAACGGTAACATATATAACACCTGGAGAAGATCACTTTATGAGTACAAGTTGTATGCATTGCTGTCAATAAATACTGCCGATGCCTAGCTTTTGAGATATTCCATTATGCAACTCTTAAAAGCAGTTATATTTAAATGTGAAGAGAAGATCAATGCAATTTTCAATTATGATCTAATTTGTGCATGTATTGTTCTTACTTATGCATGTATTGCTCTTATTTTGTGTCATTCAGTTTCTTTGTTGCTTAATTGCATCATCATATGCTTTCTGGTACGTTCAGACATCCCTGTTTATATAGCTTATATAGTTTTAATCCTTGTTTATATAACTTAGTTGTGTTATTTTAGGAGATAGACCATAATTAAATGGAAAAGTATAAGTGCTATGAGGTACTTCAAGATTAAGAATTTTTTTTGTTTTGATGTTTACTACTATTTCTTAAGATTTCCCAATCTTTATTTCAACATCTTATAGTTATATATTTAAGTTGATTATCTTGCTCCAACTAAAATTAATTATTTTGAGTTACAAATTTCTTTCTATTCTTATCATTTTTCAGCTTCCTATTGATATAACTCATTATAAGACAGTGTGAGTTATCGAAACTCAAAGATTTGATTAATAGAATAAATTAGACAGCAAAAATTAATTAACTAAACAAGCTTTTTTATTTTTTACTTTCTGAACAGATCATAAATAATTAGCCATCATATTCATTTTGCAGTTAGTATAGCAACATACATCTTCATACCAATAAAGAGTTTCCACCCTTGCCGTTTTCTTATATATTAGCATAATATGGTACATTTTATGCAGCATTTTTTATTTTTATGGCCCCTGTGTTTCTTTTGTAATTTTCAGACTAAGCCAAGAGCATTATTCTATTTGATTTGTTCAGCATATATAAAGTGGATTATATTATTATTTTTATACATCTGCAAAAAGTGAAAACTTTTTATGGTGGTAACACTATTTTTATAATTAATGACTGTGTATTGAAGATATGCATATTGCTTTTTAGCATAGGTTATCCAGTCGTCACTCTTGGATTTGGATTCAAAAGTTACGTTGGATACCGAATGAGGCTTGTGAGTATTGTTTTATGAATTTTAAAAATTAAGAAATGTCTGTATTAGCATTTTCTTAATTCTTTTATTGCTTGATTTTTCACATTTTGATTATATGTATGTTATATTTTTGTTAAACATTTAATTTTTTTCAAAAAAATTTCAAATTTCAATTTTTTTTGTATTAAAATTTTTTTAATAGTGCCCAATATATATGAATAATATCTATGAACTTTGAAGACAAATATAAGGAACCAGTTATGGAAAACAGAAACCTATTTTAGATATATATTAAGATAAGAAGCCATAACTGTCTTTTATACTTTATACATCTGAAGGTTAATTAGTATTATAAATCTGATATTTATTAGAATTTAAAAATTTATTTTGAGAAAAATTAATTCACTACATTTTAAATAAAACCACATACACACAAAATTAGCTAAATCAAAAGGATATATATCGCAACATTTTACGTAAGTGAATAAACAGAATTATTAAAGCAGAGTTATTTCAGCAATTAACTTATTTTGTTAATTTATTTGAGACAAATACTAAGAATAGAAATGCAATATTGTCATGGATTCGTTCAAACATCTTCATGGATTCGTAAAATCCATAACACATTTTTTCCAATATACATTTTTTATTCCGTAAGTGATTACTTATGTTTTGAACTTTCTTACCATTAATAACATTATTCCTCTGATTCCATGAAAAATGTATAAATGAGCTCACTCTGTATGTTAACAAATAACTTCTATGATTTATTTTGGTCATGTATATGCTAAATTTATTAACGGACTTGCATTATTGGTTTATTTTTATTTATTTATTTATTCATAAAGCTTGATTTTTAAAATTGGCATATATATATTTTTTAAACTAACAATATTGACTTTAAACTTGATCATTTATAAATTTTACCATATTATGTGGTACGTAGGTATATTGTAAATTATTAATTTTGGGAAAGATTGTTCTTGCATTAAAATAGAATATTTAATAATGTATCTTCTTAAATGCTTCTGAATTCTAAATAAAAGAGTTAAAAAAATATGTTGTTTTTATTATTATTATGTGCCATATTTTTATAAAAATTCCATCACAAGTAGTACTGGAATTATTTTTGAAACAAAGTTAGTAATTTTTAAAGAGAAAAATTAGTAAATCACACCGATAACAGATAACTTAAATAATTACAAAAAAACTCACAATTGGGCATATAATAAGTTCCTTTCACCTATCATAATTAATTTTTGATAACATTCGAATGAATCCTTTTATAAATTTCACCTTGAAGGTCATGCATCTAATAAATATGCAATTTATTTCATTATTACACTCAAAAAATTTTAATACTGAAAATTGAAGGAAAATATTGTTACCATAATTTGAAATTTTCACTTTGCAAAAATTTAAAAAGGTTAAGTAAAGATTGCATAAGTATAAGAGTTTCAGATTATACAAAATGATGAACAAATTTTGGTATCTCTGATTATTTTTTTTTAAATTTCAGCTCATAAAAAACAAAAATATAAACTTCATGCAGTATTCATTTTTATTTTCTTTCTCATAACTTCTAATATCTTCTCCTTAAAATACAAATTTGTTCATCACTTCCAATGTTTTCATTAAATACTTTCAAACTCTTTCCTTAGTAATTAAAAGAGTGCATTAAGTTTCATTTTATTATGATAATGTTGATAGACTTAAATTTTATTAAGTTGTGCCATTTACAGATCTGGAAAAAAAAATGTTCAAAACCTATTGGATCTGAATTTTGCAAGTAGTTATTTTTTTAGGTGGTAGGTGCTGTAGAAAAAGTGTTATTTGAAATTTTAATTTTTAAATAAAACCAAAATTTTAATAATTTTTCTTAGTAATTTTTGTGCATATTATTTTTCAAAAACCATTTTCACTGCAATTTATAATTCAAAAATTAAATGTATAGCTGAATCCATTTTATTCTTAAATTTTTTTTGTCTCCTTTTAAATATACTTCAATATTTGATGACATTTCTTTTCATATCGTTAAGTTCTGTATTTACAATAACATACCTTGCAATAATTTATTATAATTTATTATTTTAAATTACATAATATTATAATTACTATGTAATTTAAGATAAAATAGGAGCAGTTAAATTAAGCCTGCAACTTTATCATTTTATGTTGTTTTGGAATAGAATATCGAATTCACATATTTATCACAGCTTTTTTTTTTCTTTTTCTTTATGCCATAAAGATTATATATATATATTAATATGTTTCTTCATTTTAGCGGAAACAAAAAGAAGTTGCCAAAGAAAATGAATTTTACATGCAGTTATTACAGCAAGCTTTGCCTGCAGAAGCACCAAGCATAGCTGTTTGTTCACAGGAAAAAGAAAAAGGTATTAAAAAAATGCCTTTATATATAATATAAAATTCAAATTTTGCTATCTATTTAATTTGTTTATATTAGATAGTAAGATAAATTTTGGCTAAACTGACTACATAAAAATCCCCCCATTTAGGAAATGTTTCTAATTATTAGCATTGAACGAGAGATTCGAGAAAAATTTCCTACTGCTTTTAAAACTTTTTTTAGTTATTTCTGTGTTAATGTGAATTGGCATAATTTTCTAATTGAAATCACTTATTTAAAAATTTCATTCGCTGAGAATGAATAAGGAAATGTTAATCTTTTGTGTTACAGTGTTTTTAAACTAATGAAAGTGATCCTTACTTTCTCTTACTTTGTTTTGATATTACTCTTTACACAATATTTAGTAAATGTTCTATTAATTGATTGGCTTCTTATGACATGTAATGATATAAATTTATTGCTTAATTTAATTTTAAGAAACATTTGAACCTTTAATTTTATTATGAGAAAATCGGCTTCATTATTCATCACAAATCAAGATGGTCATATGAATGATCATGTTTGAAAAGCAATTTTTATTTTCCAAAATAATTAATAGAAAACATAATACAATGATTTGTTAAAAATCAAAAATTAAAAATGAATTAAATTAGTTATTTTCACAATAAAGCGAAATTCCAATGCTTCATTTTTGGTACTTTTGCTATTTTTCCAAATTAGCAATACCCTTGAATATGAAATATACATTTGAATAAAGAAAGCGATGAATTTTGCTTTTGCCTGTCCTGATAATTTTATTTCTTTGAAATATGTTAGAAATTTTATTTGCTCACTTCATTTTATCCAGAAGTTTCTTCGTTATAGTTATTTTGTTAATATTTCTAGGGAAATTGAGCTCCTCTATAACTACTTATTTTTAATTCTATAATTGTATTTTAGAATCAACCTATCCCTTTAGAAGTAATTTTTTTTCTTTCCTTTATAGCTTCCAAAGTAACTGAGGAAGTAATCTCTAATGGTCATTGTGTCACTGCGAATCACGGCCATGGCAGAAAAAGCATTTGTAGTGGAAACAATATCAATAACTCAAACAGTACAAATAGTCAGAACAGTTTGACGACGCTGTCTGCGGCGAATGGCGTTGACAGCAAAACATCATCTTATTCAGAACTGGACTCTCGCGAGTCTCGGAAACACAATAATAGTTCTGTTGTCATGGATAAACAGGATTATCAGTACATGGAGACACAGCTCACCAAACAGACTGTCAATGATTATGACGATAGTGACGAGAGCTGTGAGCGCGAGAAACCAACCTTCAAGAGCAATGGTGTCGCGTGCCATGCGACGACTGGTTCGTCGCAAGGTCGTGGCAAGTACCATAACAGTGTGAAAGACAATCTCTCTACAAGTCTACACACGGGAAGCTCGAGGAGGAATCGCAATTCTGCAAAGGAGATTACCACCAACAGTTTTAGCTCTACGAAAGATGAGCACACATACAGGTCAGATTTATTATTATTATTATTATTGCTTTAATTTAGTTTGGTTAAAAAAAATATGATTAAAAAATATTACCTAACATTTTTCTTGCTTTTATTTTTTTGAAAACTTCTATCATAAATTTTTGATTCTAACATCAAAATTCGGCACTTATGTATTAGACTAAGGATCTTTATTGCCAAATTTGAAGGCATTGCTAAACCGCCATTATTTAAAAAATTGCTCAAACTTAAACTGCTGTCTGTTTTGTTGGCGTCGATAGTTAATCACCAAATTTGAATCCGCCGCCAATGAGTTACTAAATTGTTGCCGTTGATGATCTAATAAGCAAGTACCTAAAATTCTTTATTTTGTATTAAATAGCATGTTAATGGTTATGTTTTATTTATTTATTTTTATATTTTGTTTGCACTTTTTGAAGGATGTTCATAAGTTAAGATTAATAAGGGTTCACAGACTAGGATGTTGCTTTAAGTTTATTTGGTTCATTGCAATGCTGCTATTTAAGGACAAAGAGATTGTTCAACTTGATATTCAGAATTCATTTGCTTTTCTTACCTGGCATACATTTTAAGAATACTTGTCAAAATATTTAAGTTTATTAAATTCTCTCCAACATATTCCATATCAATATATGTAGGATATTATAAAGATTTATAGCATTTTCACCTCTCTTTAATTTGAAATACTTCTGGTGATCTCAGTTACTTGATAAAGTACTAATTACTTCTACTTATTTCTGTATAAATCAGGTTTATAACTATAAACATATTGTGCTTACTTTCTTTTATTTAAGTAAGATAGTTGATGCTGTCAACATTCATTTAATGATCTGAATTATAGATCTTTTGTGATGTAATATACAGTTGTGAAATATTTTCCATCATTTTTGAGAAAATGTTTCAAACCAGATAAAGTAAATTTTTTTTTATTACTAAAATTGTCAAAATTTCAATTGTTTTTCTCTTATTCGTTCCTAAAGATTCAAAAAAATTATTTCCTTTTTTTTGGGGGGGGGGGGGGAGTCTGATGTAAATTTCTGTATTGGAGACGAAATGTTTTATAGTTTTAAAAGTTTTGAAATATCTTTATATTCTATTCTTAACATATTTTATTCTGTTAACCTTATAATAATCATTTCATTTGGTTATTAATTCTACTAGTTTTCAAAACATTTTATTTTTGCGTTACCATCCTTTACATTGCTGGTATCTGCCTTGTATTAAGAACATTAATTTACAAGGCCATTCCTTAGAAATACTTAATATTGTATTATTTGTTTTAAAAATTGTAGGATTTTAATGCTAATTTGTTTTCAATGAGAAATTTTAATTTAAATCAATTTACAATTTTTAATTTTTAAAATATTTTCCATTTCTCTGTTCTGTATTCCTTATTTATAAAGAATAATAATAATTTTTTATCCCATATTATTTTACTATTTATGATAACGCATAAATTTGTATGCCAAAAAGAAATTTTACTTTACAACACAATATTTTATCATTTTTTTTCTTTAAATGAATAACTTTATTATAAAAATAAGAGGTTCCTAATATTTTATCTGCATAAATATTTCCTTATTATATAAATATACTTTCTGCAGTATTAAGTATAACTCTTTATTTATTTATTCGTACTTTTCACATTATTGGTGTATTAGTTTTATTAGTTTTTTAGCAGTGTTTTATGAAATATTTGTTATAATTTTATTCTTTTTCTATCTTTACTTTTATCTTTTTAATATTACTATAATCTTTTTGCTATAAAAATTTCAAATTTTGTTTGATTTTAAAATGTAACAGTTTTTAAAAAAAGTAGATTATATTCATTGTATTATGTTCATTGTTATAATCTGTGGACAAACTATGGTCCTTTAAACCTTTTCCTTAATTTATTATTTTTCATTAAAGCAAAATGTAAATATATAAAACAGAATGAATCGAGTACTATCCATATGTCAACATACTTATTTCCAAAAATGAAAGAATTGAGAGCAAGAGAATAACAAAATTTACATTTTTTGTGTGTATCTCCACCCCCCCTAAAATATAGTTGATCAATTTTTTTATTGTTGGTCAATTTGAGGAGAAAAAAACAAACAGTGATTGAATAATTCTTAAAAACTATTTGATGACCTAATGTAGGATTTATTATGTTTATATATTTAAATATATATATATATAATATTCTGTACTGTTTTAGATTGAATATAATTTATTATTTAGCCTTGAATGGAAAAAGAGAAATTTCCCTTGTTTTCATATCAAAATTGATTTAATTCTGGTTCAGATTATTTATAGAATTTTTTCTATATTTCCCTTTCTTGCAAAAAATGCGGGTCATTTTTATTTGATTCATTAAAGAAAATTTAGATAAGGATAATTACTTATTATCCTTTTTAAAGATAAGGATAATTACTTATTTCACCCATTCCAAGTATTTATTCACTGTTTCATTCAAAAATAAACTTAGAGCTTGCTTAGTTAATTTTTGTAAGTTCATAAGATCATGACCTACATTATTAGTTTACAAGCAGTCATGACTGAATAGTTAAAACTTTCCCTTTGCTTAGTGAGATTATTCTTAAATAATAATTATTACTTTTCTCGTATTGATGTAGAATTTTATCCTTAAAATAAGGATTGCATATATAATTCTGCATAAATTATAATTTAATTTGACTTTTGTTTACATGTTATTTAAAAATTTGCCTCAGAATTTAGACAAAATTTTGTTATGATAAAAAATTTCCAAAGATATAAAAATGCTCTAAAGTGGGATTTTCCAAAATGGATGCTGCAAAAATGGTTGGATTGGGAGAAAAAAAGTTATTTCACAATTACTATGATTTTATAATTTTGAAAGGACCAGAGAAAAAAATATATATTACTATCATTGTAAATTCTTAAAAGTGTGAAATTCATTCAAGAGAATTTCAAGTCTTCAAATGAATTGAAATAGTGTCTCTCTGTAATTGAGTAATCATTGCTTACATATACCCTCTTCAAAAATTGTATAGAATATTAAAAGGTTTTAAATACTCAACTCACAGGTAATTTAATCATTTATGCAAGATAAAACCCTGTGGATCCATTTTATGAAATGGGATGGGGAACTACCCTAAGGCATTGTTTGATTAAGGAATAAGCAGTTTATAATCTAGTATCATTAAATTGATTGGTATTAATTGCATATCAGATGAATCTGTTCAGTTAATTAGGAGGTGAATATGGATTTAGGTTAGATGGACCTAATTGTGTTTCTCTCCTTCATAGCATATGATTGAGAGTATATCAGTGAAAAGAAGTAAAGAATGTTTTGAGTTCAATAAATAAATATTTATTTTAACTCTGTAATTTCTTCATTCTCTCCCTCCCCCCATTTCTTTCATCAAGCTGTGGCCGCTAATCCTTTATCTCTTTGAAATGAAAGACCAGCTCTATTGGATACTATAATAAAATATTATACTAAAAACAATTTCATGAAGTTAAATTTACATGATTAAGTTCATCTTGGTATAAATCTAAATCTAATCCTGAATAAAAATTTAATACTAATAACATTAAAAAAAGAAAAGCACTGTGCAAATTTGTATCTTTTAAACTGTTTTAAATATGTTAGTTCATTTCTTTAACCATATACAACCTGTTTAATGCCTGATGGGTTTAATTTTCAATTGACTTAAATGGAAAAAATATTTTTAAAGTTTCAAATAATACTTTTATTAAGTTGCTTTGTCCTAAATCCATCAAATAAATGGTGGATTTTTTTCCATGCTTTATTCTTTATGGCTTGTATCTGCTGGTTTTTATTATAAATTTTTTTAGTATTATTAAATTAAATCTGAAATTAATATATATTTCGAGTTCAAAATATGGATCTTCATCAAATATTTTAATGAAACTGTAATATTGAATCATTTGTTTGTAATAGCTATGTTTATTTGTTTATATATGATTAGTATTATTCATTCTGCAGTAAGTGTCTATGATTTTTAAATACCTCAGAAATCGTTATTTTATAAATTCAATTTTTCTTAATTAAGGTTCGTAAAGGAGTGCATCATAAGGCGTCATATTTAGTTTTTATTTGCTTTGGTGTTTTCAAATTGTGTCTCCGTATCATTATCAGTTTTTTTATTGCCCCCTATACATAAAATAAATTATCTGTATCTTATATATTATTTATGATATTCAATTATATTTTTGAAAATTAAAGTTTGTGACATTCGGAATATAAAATAATGTATGTATTTTTTTTTCAGACTTGAGGCTGACATAAAGAGGCTAAAAGTTGACCTTCAGTCAAGCAGGCAGTCTGAACAAGACCTCAGAAGTCAGATACACAGCATTTCTGTGGGCGAACGCTCTGTGAAAAGCGAGCTTCTACAGCTGCAGCAAGATAATGAATCTTTACAAAACAAGTAGGTTACTCGGAAGCATTTCTGGTGTTACATGTTTGCTATCTTGAATCGAATTTGAGTATTGCATTTTGGTGATTTTGTCATTTGAATTTGATCTGTATTAAGAGAAGGCCTTTTCTTCATTAATTGCCATTATAAAAGAATTAATTTTAAGTTTATAACACTGCTTGAATGTTCATATAATCTCTGAATCTTTTATTTTGTCAATGTGTAGGGCTGAATGCATAAAAAATTTCTGATGAAAAATGCCACAATTGTCTTTGAATCCTCAATTGGCATTGAAAACTCAACACTAGTATAATTTTTTGATAAATTATTTATAGTAATTGTTAGGCCCGGATAGTCTGGTTGGTATGATGTTGGATTTGCATCCCTTGGGCTGCGAGTTTGAACACCATATATAGAAAGAAGAATGGAAAATTCCCAGGAAATTTCTATTGCTTTCTATTTTGCCCTTAATATTGTGATTCTGTCATATTTATATACATATCTGTCATATTTATATACATTAATATACATATCTATATAGATTATATACATATCTGTCATATTTATATACATTAATTGTAATTATTTAATAAAAAGTAACTGAAATAACATTTTTCTTTGTTAACCTAAGTAAAAATTGATTTAAAATTTTTTTTTTATTACAAGTTTGTTTAATTTTGAGTTTTAAAACTATACAAATTATGATGTTACCATAAGAGTACTTATGAAAAAAGAGAAGTCTTAGATAATCAAACAATATATATGGCTTATTAATTCAATGAAAATGTTAAAAAATTTTTTAAACTTTCTCAATTAATTATTAGTTCCTCTTGATGATCAATTGATTCATTGTGTTATTGTTCATATTTAATTTAATTTAAATGGATTAAACACAATGTTATACCTATGATTTTGTCAAATTGTCAGATATTTAAATTTTGTTTTTAATCATCTTACTTATATTTTATTTATTATGAATATAAGAACCTTTCTAATGAAGATCAATTCCATGATATCATAGCAGTATTAAAAATGCTGCTTCTTATAAGTTTCGCTATATATCAAATTCACTTTTTATTTGTCTTGCATAGATATCAAACAGAATTAATTGGCTTTAGCCTTCAATAATATAGTGGAACAATGAAAAGGGTTTGGATATCAGAGAAACAGAGTAATCTATTGTTTGGAATTAGACAGAAGTATATTAAAAGTTATTAATAAAAAGATGCAAAAAATTTGCTATTATTATAATTAACATTCTAAATTAAATTAAAAAAAAGCATTTGAATGTTACGTTGCCTTACACCAAGGTAAGTACCGAACTTAGTAGTTATAATCTAGCCATTTGTAAGACAGCAACAATTATTATTATTGTATGCACGTGTCAAGAGGTTTTCAGCAAATCGGCTGAATGTTGTTTACATGCCTCTGACAAAAATTAAATATATTTTATTTCCTAAAGCAACAAATGTTACAATTAATTTTTTTAGTCTCGTGAGTTGTTTGAAACAACTTTGCAGTTGCTGTACTGATTTAAGAGAATTAGTGAGCTGAATAAAATATTCAATAGATGCTTAAGTCATGATTATTTATTTCTAAATCACATAACCAATTGAAAGAATAATTATTTTAACCAAGTGTGAATAATTAACTCTCCTAATACCATTAAATGTCGATGCTCATGCAGAATCCTAGATATACACATTATTTTTCTGTATTATCTGTAACAGTTATTTAAAATGCTTTCATTTTAACTTCCAGGCTTCAAACTTTAACTACCGCCCGACAGCAGGATAAGTTAACTATATCTTCTCTTGAAAAACGGCTTCAAGAAGAAAGGAAGATGAGAACAATGTGTGAAAACCAACTTGCTGCTGAGCGAAAGGCGAAGAAAGCTGATGAAGCTGCAGCTGCACGGGCTGTGGCTTTGGCTACTGCAAGGTTAGAATTGGTTTTAATATCTGTAATTAAAATTTAGTAGCAAATATACCTACAATAAATACCACTAACAATATCAGTTATAAGCTCATGATTCCTCACTCTGTTGTCAATTGCAGTTGTGGCTGAACTAGTATAATTTAAAATTATGAGGCATTTAATATAGAAATTTTAATAATGAAAATTTTTATGGCTAAACTATAGTGAATTTTTAAAAAATAGTACAGTTGTTCAAAAGGGATAAATTACCCATTATGATAATCTAGTTGCATTCTGTAGTTTGATGTTTTTGCAGCTTGTGACAAATAGGCAAAAAATTGGTTTGTTTGTTTGTGTGTGTGTGTGTGTGTGTGTGTGTGTTTTAGTTTTATCATTTTTTTTTAAAAAAATTCTGTATGAAAATAATAATTTTTGACCTATTTAAAAAAATAAAATAAAAATGAACATCTGTGATCTGTTGCTACATTTCTGAGGTATTTAATAAACTGGAGTGGTGCATGAAAATGTTAAGAACATATTAATGTGGTAATGCAAGTAATTGAACACATAATGGGTTTTTTTGCGTACCTTCTTATTAGAAATAACTGTAACCTCTTAATTTTAAATACTATGAAATTTGGCTAACTTTAAACTGATGAAGAATTAATAAAATGAAGTTAAATTCACTAAAGGATTTTAACTAAAAATTACGTATGGAAATAAATAAAGCATGAGAAAATAATTTTTTAAAAAAAAGTTATATAAAGATTTAATTAAATTATTTAATAATTTTAATAAATCAAATTAATAAAAGATTAAAGTGAAATCTGCTAAGCATATATCAATGTATCATGCCAGAACATAATTTCTTGAACACCCAAGCACTTCATTCAAGTTAAATTATATTTTTATTCATTTTAATGGTTTCCTTGAATTAGTAACTTTAGTCTAGCAAAGGTCAAACAACTTAGTCTCTCATTTGTTGTTTAAAAAAATATCACATTCCCAATTTATTCCATTTCATATAATCACATGCTCAAAAGGACATTTTTCTAGGTTTTATTTGCTGTAGTCATTAATTAATTTTTTTTAATCAGAGCTATTGTAAAGGCAATGGCAGCACATTATTAAAGCTGATTTTTTGAGATGATCGTTTAGATAATAAAATTTTTATTCTTCGTCTACAGATTTTTGTTGATGCGTAAAACCTCATCCCAAAAACATCATGTTCTGACTTAATAAAAAATGTTAATGATTAAAAAATATTTTCTGCATAAAAAATTTGAATGAAAGTGTAGAGAATTTTTAATACTACAATTGCTCTATCAGTCTTAGTAAGCAATGCAATTAAATAATAATTTTTTTTAAAAAATATACTTAATTGTTATTTGCATTTTTGGATGGAATCCATTGTGCATGAATAAGGTTCTTTCTGAGATAACTACTAAAAAGATGTTCATTTATGATCACTGAGGAGGCAACATTTAGATACTTTTATTTGATGAAAAAAGTTTAGAAATAAAAATAAATTGTTTTGATTTCGAATTTATCAAAGTTAATTTGAAATGTGAATAACATTTTAATATGTTAAAGAAATTCAAAGAACTATGAAGAAAAGTATTTGTTTAGAAAACTTTGAATTGCATTTTTTATTTCATTTTGTATAAAAAATGTTAATTTTTTTTCATTTAAAAAAATTAATTTCTAAGTGATAGTTGCTAATAGTTGTAATATGTATTTCAGTCTAAATTCCAAAATACAATGCACAAGTCAGATTTGTCATTTTATGAAAAAAGGTTCAAATAAATTAAAAATTATGAAATTTTACGAGTTTGATTGTATTTTTTGATAGTTGATGAAGAAGTTGTTCATTTTATATCTTTAGGACGGAGTGCACAGAAACTTGCAAATCTCGACGTAGGGACCTGGAAAATGAAATTAAGCAGCTCCGACGAGATTTGAAATTGCGTGATGAAAAATTAACACAAATGGAAAGGCAAGCACAGGTAATACAGAAAATTCTGTTGCATTTCAGTGACCACTTTTTTAAATTTTGGTTTTGAAAAAAGCCAATAATGAGGAAACGGTTCAGATAATTTATTCCTTTGCATATTTATGGATTTGTTTTTCTCCATAGAATTTTAATCTAAATACTGTGATTGATCTGCCATATCCTGTAAATATTAGTTGTATCAAAGAATGCTGTATCAGGTTTTCTCTTTCCATCTATTTTATGAAAATTAATTTTATAATGTTTTTTACTTCACTGGTGAATATGTGTGTTGCTTTTTTCTGTAATGATCAGCACCTAGATCATCTTGAAATACTGTCTGAATAGTTTAAATTTTTTTGCTATTTAAGGGAATTTACTTCAATTATAAATTGAACTAATTAATGGATCCTCTCTGTCTGTCTGTCTGTCTTCTTTATGATGATTCTATATAACTTTATTTTTTTCTTTACCTTTACTAACCCTTTATACGAAAGAAAGTATATATGGGCAAAAAATGGATTTTAAGCTTTGCTACTCATTTCGTACTTTATTTATGCACATAGATTTTATAACAAAAAAAATCATATGAAACAAAACACAGGTGTCAGACCTGAAAATTTAAATTTGAATTCATTTTTAAATGAAGTAATTGGAATCTGAAATTTGATTATCCTTACTTAATATTCCTCCAGTTTATTTTTTTGTTATTTTTGATTTGATTAACTTTTTTTTATTTGGTTTCACATTTGATTTTATGGATGCAATTAATTATTTGAAAATCACTTTATTGCCATTTGAATTTGTTTCAGAATTTTCACCCTGAAAAAAAAAAAAGATTTTGTATTGGCTACGTGTAAAAGTTGTTTACAGTTCTTATTATATAAATAAATTTTTAAGAGTTGCAGTTTATGAGAGGTTTTTTTAAGTGCAGCTGTTAATTTATAAACACTCTTTTAAAATCAACTATTGTATATTCATGCTGAAAGGAAGAAAGTTTTACAAAATATATATTTCCAAAACACAAATTCATAGCCACATTTTTCATAAAAACGGAAATGTTTGTTTACTTCTTGATGTTTAAATGCAAGAAGATTTTTTAAAGAGTGTTATATGCACTTCTGAAAGAAACACTCTATCTCGAGTACATCCAAGTTATTTATTTTCAGTCTTTGTCCTCATACCAGGAAAATATTAGTAGCACACAAGCTTTGGTTTCTGCTTTGAATGCAATGGAAGAGAAAAATGCTCGCTTGGAGAACAGTCTGAGTGCTGAGACTCGATTAAAACTTGACCTCTTCTCTGCCCTTGGAGAAGCAAAACGTCAACTTGAAATTGCACAAAGTAAGCCTAAATTTGAAAGTTTATCAAAATTTAATAAAAACTATTTGTGAATATTTTCTGCCAATCATTATAAATTTCATATAAAATTAAATTTCCAATTATAATTTTTGAACTACTGTTTATTTTTTAATCAACTTCTAATTTTTTATATATTGAATCCTTGATGATAATAGTATATGTAGCAATTTTTTTAAGTGATTAAACTAATTAAAATTAAATTATGGATTTTAAAAAAAACTCTTAAATATCAAAAATCGATTCACAATGTAAGAAAGTGTTATAAAGTATTCTTCATAACAGTATGGATATCACAAATGTAAGAAATAACTATAAAGTAACTAACTGCTACTTGTTTTATAACTAAAGTTTTAGAGGAAATTGAAACATTTCATTATTCATCAAGTATTATTCCATTAATCTTTAATTTTAAAAGAAAATTTCAATTAAGTTTAATGTAATTTTTCAAATTTTAATCTAATCTATATTACATACAAACTATTGAATAATATCTAATTTATTTGAATAGATATCAACTTTTATACATAATCCATTGTTCAGTTGCAAAAGTCTTGTTCTGTAGACTCCCTCTCTCTAACGAACACATACAAAACAGATATTTACCTTGTTTCTTATAATATTAAAAAATTATTTGAATCCTTATGATTTTATAATTATGTTTAAGAAGCAAGCATTGCTTTGAAACATTGCATTTTATGTATCACTATTATCATTTTTGTGGAGGAAAAGGGAATATTTTTACTTTTGTGATGGAAGTATTGTATATCATTTTTTTCATGTTTATTTATAACAAATATTTTTTTTAAATGGATCATATGCCATATAATTGAAATTGAAAATGGCAAGTTTTGAATCTCTTGGAAATGATTCTAATTAAACTTGGTAATAGATTTATTCTAGATATTTTAATTTGTTTTTATTAATTTAAATTTTCATCTAAGTTACCTGAAATATCTAGTTTTTGTTGAATATATAATTTCATCCTTGGAGGTTCTTGCTAAATTAATATACATTTTTTTTCTCACTAATGAGTTTAATTATAAATTTTATGAATGCAAAATTATTTAGCTATGTTTTACATAATTTATTAAACATATGTTAAATATCGAAAATAATAATGTAAGTACAAATTGTTTTTACCAATTAATGTATTCATAACAAACTCAAGTATAATCATCGAAGAAATTCTGTTATAAGACGAAAATCAGGAGAGAATGTTGAACCTTTGTCTGTTACTTCTATTAAAGCCTTATTTTTTCAAAACTGGGAAATGAAGTACCTTTTGATTTGATTTGTGGCCTATTCCTAATTGCTTATTAAAAGATATATATTTCAACAAATCACAATTTTGAACTTACATTTTAAAGGCCCTTGGCCTTTATATATATATATATATATATATATATAAATCATATCATGTTTTATTATTATTCCTCTCACCCCAGTTTAAATAACCTGCTTCTTTAGCTTGCATTTATAATCAAAACTATTTAGAAAAAAGTTTGATTAATCAATGTACATTAAAAAAAATTGCTCATTACGTATGTCTTCTCGGATTTTTCTTCTGGGCAAAACACGAATGTAGGCTAATTGTTCTTGTCAACAACTTGCCCTATCATAAGACCTACATCAAACTTTGCCAACATTTTTTATTTTCAAATTTGTTCATTTAGATGCTGTAGGCCATTCGATTTACATTAATTAACACCAGTTCTTAATTCACAAACTTATCATTATGTACTCTAGATCAAAGCAAGATATGTTTTAACATTTATTAAAATGAATAGCAGACAGATTTTGTATTTATTTAAGTTGCATGTATAAGCTGAGAAAAATTAATATGTTCTGATGTTTTAAATTGGATTAAAAGAATGTAATTAAAGAAATTATATAATGGGATTCATATTTAAAAAAAAGAATACCTTATCTCTATGCTCTTTAGATGCACATAGGGGCACACACTGGAAAAATACAGGGTATTTGGAAAAATTATGTCTCTAAAAAAATTGAAAATGACCTTAAAAAAACTGGGAAACAGTGAATTATGAGTGTTTTTTACATTCTTTCTTTTTTTATTTAAAAGTGCTGCTATGCTCTTTGGACACTCATCGAAAAGGATACATTATTATTATACATACTTTATTGATAATGTAAGGATCATTTTGCCAAAATTGATTGGCTATTGCTCTTTAATATTTTATTGAGTGTGCATCCTAAAGGCATACCCTTATATTAAATATCATTAGAATTCAATTTCCTAACCTATGCCTTTTCCATGTAAGACTGAGAAAAAAATTGTGTTTGAATAGTGATTACAAGCTACTTGATAGTTAGTGAAGCTATTGAGGCTGAAAAAGGAAGCTTATAGTCAGTTTTCTATTTGTGAAAAATACTATAAAAAGTTCTTGATTGTATATTAAATTTTTTGCCATTTTTAAAGCTACATTTTGTTTAAATCCATATTTATTAAAAAACAATACATTATTATGTGAGAATGAATGTTTAATTTATTTCAACTTCTTTGACTCCAAAGTACAAATTTTCCCAGCATTTTGAAAACATGCAAAAATTGATGTTGCATTTTTTTTCAAAAAAGCTTAATAGTGAATACAATGAGCAACTTTATTTGTTTGATGAAAGAATTCATTTAGTTGATTTATTTTCTTATATTTTGAAGTCCAAAGAATTTCTCGATGTTTGGGAAGTTGTTTCTTGTGCTGTCATATAGCAGTTTGGCTGAGGAAAATAGATATAGTTTCATAAAGGATTTAGTGTTGTTACAAATTTGAAGGAAGATTCTCTCATTTTCCTAAAATATTATATATGATGTCAGAAGCTATAATAGAGGTTTTTAAATGTCTTGACTTAAAACGATTTACTCCAGTATGCTAAATCAGTTCGTTCAAGGTACTATGAAATTTTAGAGAAGTAGATAAAAGCTCAAAGAAAAAGAGATAGAGAAAAAGTAACCCAGTAAATGCAATGCAGTATTGTAAAAAAAAATTGTTGCAAAAAACAACGACAACCCTATAACTGGAAAATGTGCTGAAGCTACAGAAATTGATGCCCAAATATATGAATTGATAAAAATAAATATAAATAATAACCTTGTTTTTCTATACAAATATTATTATTATTGTTGTTGTTGTTTTCCTTTACTTGAGTCCCTAATCTTGTGTGACTTGCAATTAAAGAGATCAAGAGATAATTAATATCTCACTCCCTTATTATATGAACTTTATCTGACTAAAACTTTAGGCAATGGGTAAAAAGCATTTTTTCCTGTATGTGAATATAAACCATCTTGTAATATACTATTTTTTCAAGTAATGTTGGGATTTTCATCAAGGTTATTCCACTATAACCAACAGAAGAATGCCTTTTCAGTATTTCCTCATACAGGCATACATAAAAAACTAAGTTTTTTTCCTTCTTTTTTACAAATTTGAATTGCAATCCTATTTTATTACTCATTTCCTGAAAATTTTTTGCATGTTTTCACTAAATTTGGTTTCTAGAATCCATAATCATATCTTGCTCTGTTAATGAATAATATGCTTGCAATGTATTATTTATGTTCTCTTTTGAGTTTGATTTCTCAACTAATTTTTATTGAATTTGAACCAGGGTGGAATATTTTATAGGAAGGGTGAAACATTTTCACGAATCTCTCAGTGCATTATCCGACTCAAAAGGGTAGGAAATAGTGCCAGTGTTTGAATGTTTCATTTTTCATAATTCTCTTATTATTGAAAATAGAGACAATTAAGTTAGGAAAATAGTTGCTTTATTATATAGAATTGTTTGTTAAATTTAATATAGTACATGATTTAATACTTTTCATATTAATTTTACTACCCATATTTTAGAAGTTATGAGTTGATAATCTTGCTGAAAGATACAAATATCACAATTTACATTTAGAATGTGCTTTGTTTAGTTCACCAACGATAAAATGTTTTTATGGTAGAATCTGCGTTGAGATTGAAGGATTTGAAACTTGAATTCTGTGGAAGATACACTGTGCATTCATATAATATATTGCATAGTTATAAATAAAAATGATCAATTATTTCCTAACTTGTTAAAAGGATTTTATTTCTTTCCTCTTTTTTTTATTGGGAATTATTCGTTATTCATACTGTTTTTATTCTTGTTTTCTAGCACTCTTGGCTCAGAAAGACAAAGAGATTGATGAACTGAAATCCAAGATTGCTGAGGTGATGGCCGTCATGCCTGTCACCAGTAGCCCCAATTGTTACTCCCCTAATCAGCCAGCCATCAGTCTTGCCTCTGGAATCGTCTCCTCCCTCCTTTATTCCCCCAAGTATATGGGAGAGGAGAAAGTGGTGGCCAAATCGAACCTGGATCCCAATGCTTCCGTGTATACTCCTAAAGTCGCACGACTTGCATCCGAATCCGATATTTGAGGACAGAGGGACTGGTGCAGAAGAAAAGCTAAATGGTTTTTTTCTTCCACCCCTCTTTGAAGATTAATTGATGATTTTTTTTTCTCTGTGGCTGTTGTACTTCATTCCTGTGCTCCCCTCCACATTGGAATCATGAAAACAAGAACTTATTTTTTAAATTTTCGAGAACAGGAAAAAAATAATCAATATTGCTGATTCTTCTTAAATGTTTTATGAACATTTTAAATTGTCATTTTTTTTGTGGACTTTTTTTTCCTGTGCGCGCCATTTGAAGTAGATAATTCTTTTTTGACATTGCAGCTTTTTGCATTTTTAAAAAAAGAAGTTGCTGTGATTTTTTTTTCCTTTCTCCCTTCCTTCGATTTAAAAGGAAGCTGTTGTTATAATTTCTGTAAGCGATCGTGCAAGACCACCCATTGCATATTAAAATTTTTTCTTCTTCTTTCGTGCGTGGTGTAAACAATGCCAATTTTTAAATGCACTCGCCTAATTTTTGTTCCCTATTATATACCATAGAATCTTTTTCAAAGTGAAAAAGAAGTAACTGCACCAGTTCTTGGTTTATACTGTTGACCTTGAAACAACAACCCAGTGAAATAATTTTTTTTCTGTATTTCACTTTAAAAGCTTGCCATTAATTGTTTGGAGGACGCAGTTACATCTTGTAGAGAAAGTAATCCTGTGACCATACAGCACATGTAAACCTAGTCTGAAATTTATTATTATTATTTTTTCTTATTGCAAAAAAAAAAAATGCACAATATTCCAGTGATTTTTCTTTTTTATACACGTTTATTCTTGTTTTATTTTTGAGTTAAAAACTACTGTTCTTCAAATAAAGAAGGAAAAAAAAAATTTCTCCCTTTGAATTATTTCACTGGGTGTCTCGTAAATGTTTGTGTGTATATTAGTAGCACATTTTGTGTAATTGCTCAGTGGAACATTTTTGAAAGTCTAATGTATGTCTTTCCAAGTGAAAATATGTAATGAAAAAAAAAAAAGTTGATGTTATCTTTTTGTTTCCTCCCCTTTTCGCAACGTATGGACACCTGGGTGGTCCTGGCTTATTTGTTTTTTCGAAGTTTACACCCCTTCCCTTTTACACCGTTTCACATCTCTGTCATTTGCCATCTGTAATTGTCATTTGTTTTTTATTTTTCGCAGTAGTTCACTGCGGAAAACTAAGAGGAAGACGAGAGCTTTTCAGTTGATGTACCACTGTGCAGTGGAATTCATTAGACATGAATGTATGGATAATTAAAGAAAAAGTCTTTCATTGAAACTAACCATTTGTGCAGTGTTTTCTCTCTTTCATCGGAGATACTCTAACGTACATAGCAACACTGATTAAATGTTACCTTACATAAATAGTTAAAAAATCTTGAAATTTGCAATAGATTTTTTTTAAGTCGTACAAGAACATTATTTTTTTAAAGTCATGTGGTATCAATCCAACAGAAAAACATCATATTCTCACAAGACTCATATTTCACAATCACTAACATTAAGAAACAAGATGGTTTTTGACCATCACAAAATCAATCGAATTCTAAAAAAATGTACATGAAAAATTAGTTTAAATTGGTTTTAAATCATGTTTAATATGATAAAAAAAGAAAAGGAAAAAGATAAACATTATTTTAAATATATTATCTGATTAAAAATCCAAGCATCTTTAAGTAAAGTGTTTATGACCAAAATAAATTTTAAAGATTTATATATTTCACATTATAATAATAAATTACAAAATATTACTTATTGTGTGGAATAATACATTAATTCAAATATTAAAATTTATTATTAAAGAGGATTAATTTGACAGATCAGTTCAAACTATAACCACACCTCATGTTTATTTTGAGTTAAAAAGATGGCCAAAAATCTAGTTTTGTAAAAATATAATTTGTTGAAAGGCATATCTTCAGTTAAAAGGACCACAACCATTTGGTATTTTGACCATTCATTTTAATTTTGTGTTTCAAAACTTTGTAATCAAAAATAAGGATGAGAAATTCTAGTATTGATGCTTATGATTATTTTTATGCATTCATTTTAAAATTTTTGCAAAGCTTTTATTAGGTTTAATAATCTTCTGATTATTTTGTTGATAGATTACTAAAATTAAATAATATATTTGAAATTTAAATTTCGCTTTAAAAATATATATGTACTTATTTGAGCCAAACTCATGTGAAATAATTTTGATTCGAAGGTCCTCTTATATTAAATTGGATGGATTTCAAGTTTTTTTTTAATACAAAAATTATGAGTCATAAATCATGGCTTTGGGATGTCTTTTAAATAATATTTTTTTCAAAAAAATTTGCTTATTCAAAGAATTTGAGTTTATTTCCAAATTCTAAACTTTATTATTATTATCCTTCACAATAGCAGATTTTAAAAAAATTTAATCGTATAACTTAACCACATTATTTATTCTTGATATATTATTATATTGAAGCATATTTTTAAAAAGCACCCTTGTAGAACTTTTTTCATTGTTAATGCAGGTACTCTGAACATTTTCTGTCATTTACTTTATAACAGCAGCAAACATTTTAATGCACATAAGCAATGACAAAAGTACACAACAATTTTAAAATATATCATTTACTGTGAAGATTCCTAATCTGTAGTAAGTATATCAGTTAGGACATACAAATTTGATAATGATATAAAACAAAGATTTTTTTAAAATTGTATTTGCTGAAATTTGTATGAAAAGTGAAAATCTGAAAATATTCATAAAATAAAAAGGAATGGATTAATCATTGATTGGCGAGTGATTATCACCAGCATTCCCATAACATTTATGATCCAAAAATTTTCAAAAGCTGTAGCTTAAATGGATGTTAAAAAGATGACCAAAAACATTAAAATCTGGCTACCCATCCAAAAGGATAAATGCTCTCGACTGACTTTTTCACTGATATTGGTGAGAAAATGGGTCTCAAATTCTCCTTGCATGCATATATATTTAGAATCACAAATAAATCTCAGCAATAATATAATGAATAAAATTTTATTCTATTCTTGCTGCAATGTTGTTTTCTGTATCAAGCTAAACGGACTCTTCTATTTGTGATTGCATTTAGTTATAGAAAAACGTTTTGCAGCCCTTTTCCAAGGATGCTATTGACCCTTAACCGCATAGAGCATGTTTAGAGCTGGTGATTGCAACTAGTCTTTCATTCCCAGGACCTAAAAATAATAGTAGAGAATGGAAGCAACCATTCAATCAGACTTTTAAAATGCCTCATTTCCAACATGAGTCCACGTTGGAAAGATGGCTATTTAACCGTAAGTAGTGGTTGTCCTTATTAATTTGATTTTTTATGTTCTGTTTTGTAATATCTGTTTCACACTTTCTTTTGCTTATGACTTGTGGATATGGACCATTACAGTTGCATTTCTTTAATATTATATCTCATGTTTCAACATTTCATAAAAGTCTGGCCAAATTTAACTTTTGAACACAATTGAGAAAAAATATTGGTGTGCATCAAATTTAAGAGGAAAGAAATAAATGCCAGACTCTAGAATTCGATAGTTTATTCATCGTTGTTTAGAGCATCTTACAGGGCAGTAAAATGTCAAAATAGAGAGAATAAATACTTCAGAGTATGTGATTCATTATTGTTGAGAACTCACTTTTGTATGCATAATTTAATTCAAAATTTGTTAGTACATACAAAACACATTGAGAAGATTTTCTTTCAAAAAATGATCCAAAAATGCTTAAAAATATTGACAATTAGTAAACATACAACTTGTGTATAGCTTGAATAAAAACATGACCTATGACTAAAACACACAAATAGAAAAACTAGTAGGTTTTACTCTAAAAGAAAGTAATGCTACATGGGACTCTGATCTATTTTTAATAAAATCGTTGTCTATGGCTAAACATTCAAAAATTACACAAGAAATCTATAAGTAAAATATTAGTTGTCTACGGCCAATAAAGTTAAAAAGAAACTAATATGTAAATTTTGTGTAAAACATCAACCTATCTATGAAATTACAAGATACTGAATTTCTGCTTGGTTTACAATACATTAAAAGTGAAATAACTTTAAAATATAATGTGTTAACAAGATATGGCCATTTGAAAAAAATATAACAGTTTAATACAAGGTAAAAACAGAAAAGAAAAAAAAAAAAGGTAATAACATGACATGAGATTTTTTTTCAAATCTTTTTAATCTGTAGATAATTTGCCACAATTAAGAAGTATAAAAATTTTGCACATTTTTAGCATCCCAATAAAAAATGCTTCATCACTTATGCATTTTCTTAAATACGATAAAATTTATGTTAATTGTTTATATATTTTATCATTATATAAAGATATTCTTTAAATGTCATTTCTGAAGTTAAAGTTGGAGTATAGATTTTTTTTCAAAATATACATTTGTATATTCTTCATTTTATTTCCATCTAAATTTCTAAAGTATTTTCCACAATTTATGTGTTATTTACACAAGATTAATATCTGTTAGCTATATATTTATAAATATATTTTACTTTGTTATTCAAGAATATAATAATGCAATAGATAAGAAAATCTTTCATGAAGATTTTACTGATTAGGTTGAATATTGTAATATTTCTCAGTTACGAGTTATGTAGTTTCAGACTAGGATATTAATCAAAATATACTGGAAACAATATTAATACTTAATTGATTATATAGAACAACTATTATATAATTCTGCGGTTGTTATAGGATAAAAATATACTATTCACATTTTTTTTTTTTTCAGATTTGTAAATTTAACACATTTCTAGTATATTTTTTTCAGTATTTCTGCAAATATTTCAAACTTTATAAAACAATTTTTCAAGTACTGATTATTCAGTAGCATTTAAAATTGACTAGATTCTCTTTCTTTTGCTTTTTTTACAGCATATACATATCTATCAATTGCATATCTTACGTATGAGGAAATGATATTTCCTTATTAGTACTTAGAGCCTAACAACTATTATAAAATAAGATTCGTTTAGTGATTAAAAAATAACTTATTATTAATCATTTCGAGATGAAACACAAGAAAGGACAAACATAAGTTAATCTTCAGACAAAAACATACACAGAAGATATTTACAAATGGATACTATTTACAAAGTTTAGGATCATATTTACAAGTTACACTTATATATATTCAAATGTACATATCACATTTCATGAAAAGTAAAATGCCTCGTGTAATGTTGGTTTCTACAGGGTTAGTTCTATGCAGAAGCCCAATTATCTGCTCTCCAGAGTAACAAAAACATGTTATCTTGGAGCAGTGCAGGTGCATTGATGGATATATACCGGCCAATAAGGTTTCTGTAACCTTTACCAACAGTTGCTATGTAAGGAATATAATCGGCATTGTTTTGAGATGAGGACTGGTCTTTGCTGTCGAGGGGTCTTCTGCTGAGGAGGGGTAAGATGGCTTTAACCTCTTCTTCAAAGGGGCGGAAAACCGTGACGGGTCTCATGGTTGTTCCTTCAGCGACCACTATACACCCCCACGTTGTACCTATGTACAGGTCACTACCAACACTGGCCATGGCAGTCACTTGACATCTCCCGGCTAAAAAACACACCAAAATTAAGTAGTATGAGTACCAACATCAACTCATTTTCATGAAGCTCTTAACTTATTTATTAACTCTAACAATACTGAAATGCCCTAATTATCAGATCAACGAAAATACGGCATGCGCCCAAAACAATTGGATATTGCTGCGAAATTTCTATCTTTTTAGTTTGAATCATTTAACACAGTACCGCATGCGTTCTTCTTTGAGTATTATCACGTAGATGGTTTGGAGAGCAGGAAAGTTTTCTGATATTTATTAAAAGACTAGCCGCTTTTGGCGACCAGTCGGTTCGCCAGTATTAATGCTCGCTAAAATTTTCATATAATATTTTATGTAGCTGTGTCTCATAACAGGTTTTTCACCAAAATATTTTTAAACCAAACAAATTTTGATAATCATATAATTCATTTGTGGTATTATTTTCTTCAGATTTTCTGTTCATTGTACTACTCATCTTTCTCTTTCTATCCGAGCAATGATTGTCCCGGAATTGATATTTTGCTTAAATGGTGGAGGGAAAGGTCTAAAATTCTACGTTTTTATAGAATAATGAGATTCAAATTTTCATAAATGTAAACACACTTAACAAATAAAGACACAATTGGCTTTCAAAAGATGCGGAAGTTTAAAAACAGCTTGGAAAATGCCGCACACAAAGGAAATAATAGTGACACACACGTCTTTTCTTTTCTTTTTTTTCTCTCCTTTTTTACTTCACTACTTTTCTTTTTACAAACCTTTTGTTATTTTTTCTTCTTCCCTGCCCAGACTTTATTTCGAGCAGGCATAGATTAAATATTCATACCGACTAATAATAAAAGCAACTACTTTCTTTTTTTAAAAAAAATATCCCGTTATCTATGAATGAAAACCAACTGACTTCGCGCATTTCTTTCTAAACAAATCATTATTTATTACTTCTTGCTATCTTACTCATTTGGTGTGGGGGAAGGAAATGTAGATTTTTGGCGGGAAAGTAAGAAAAGTGTCGTTTTAACTATTTTCCTCGCAGTTTTTTCATTTTTTCTCTCCATAAGAACCATCCTTGTGTCTTAAAGAAAATATTTTTTAAAAAATTAGCCAAATTGGTCGAGTCGTTCTCCAGTTTTGCGCTTAGCAACGCATTTCGCGATCCATTTTTATTATTATAGATGACCGAGCATACATTTCTTTAATAGCCATCAGTTAAAAAGTCGATGCGCGAAAGAGGAAATTCCTTAAAGATCACGAGCTTTTATTATGGTTTTTGAGGGGAGAAGCGAATTTTTCTTGTCTTCAAAAGAGGAGCTCAGACATTCCAGTATTCTAAGGTACCGGAACTGGAGTGATTTTAAGAATGAGAGGGTTAATGTTAACAGAATGGAAGCAATAAAACAGAGCTCTTTTAAACAGGGCCCGCCTTAGTCTAGTTGGGGCCCGGGGAAAAACTTCTTTTTGGGCCCCCCATGCTTCACTACTTTAGTAATGAAGAAAATTAATTAAATGAAACAAAATATTTATATTCGAATAGGGCCCCCCAGCCAATTATGTAGGGGCCCAGGGCAACTGCCCTGTATGTCCCTGCATTAGACAGGCCCTGCTTTTAAATGAAAATAAATCTGAGATCTAAAATAGAAAGTTAAAATTTCTGAGTGGATTCTAGCCACAAATATATATATTTTTTTGTTTCATTGTATGTACAGAGTGTATGCCCCAATTAAAGCTGAATATCCGATTTTTAAATCTTTAGAGGTAAGCATATCCAAATGGAAAAGCTGGTGAAATTAAATAAATAAATATATATAATGTAATTTGTATCAATTAGCATATTGCTAAAAGTATTATGAAATCTAAATTTTTATACAGTTTTTCAATTTAGAATATTTTAAAATTATCACGTATCCAAAATTCAATAACTTTGCTAGTTTTAATCACACAAAAGTTGAATAAAAAAAATACTTATTTCAAATGTTACTGTATTGAATGTATTTCTCTAAATATAAATTTGTAAAAATTTAGGCTTTGTAACTTTTTTTAGCGGTACATTTAACGACTCGAACTACACAAAATACAAATCTTTTCATTTAAAGCATTTTTCCACTTGGGACTATGCTGATTCTTAACGGTTTAAAAATTAGCTATTTAAACACGATTATATGGAAACATTTTCAGTATAAACAGAAGACCCAGTTTCATTTATTTTCTCTAATTATGTATACAATAATTTGTCATATTTAACAATTTTGAAATTGCATAGTATAAATTTATATAATTATCACAATACAAAATGTTTAGGAAATGTTTGTAATCAGGTAAAATGTTAGGTATTAGGTAATTAATACACGAGATGATATTTAGTTTTCATATAAGAACAAATCTTAGGACACCTTATGTAAAGATATAAAATTTAGGCTAGTGTTAATTTTATTCATCATATGCTATAGTTTTTATATTTTAAACATTTAAGATAAAAAAAACTTTTGTAAATGTATTTTAATAATTTATAATATAAAATAAAAATATAAAATAATAAATAAAATATATTTTAATAATATAAAAAAAATCACTTACGACTCAAATGTTCTTCAATACTGATAGACATGAGACTTTCTGAACAAGGTGCCAGTTTTGAGCAGTCTAACTTGTGCAGAATCGTTCTGTTCGCAGTATCCCACTGATATGCTACACAACCTATTCACACAAATAAAATGTATTATTAGCAGAATATTGATAAAGATTAAAATGAAACCTGCTAAGCATATTTCAATGTATCATGTCTGAACATCATTTCTTGAACGGCCAAGCACCACGTGCTCGTGCAATTTTAATTATGTTTTTATTTATTTTAATCCCTTCATTGAATGAGTCACTTTAGTACTGCAAACGATAAAAAGAACTTTGTCTCGCATTTAACGTTTAAAAAATATCGCATTTCCTATTTATTTCATTTCATATAATCGCGTGCTCAAAATGACATTTTTCGCTACTTACGTATTATATCATCCAACTTCATCGCCAAATTTGAAGTTATCGCCAATGAGTTGTTAAACCGCCAATTATGGCACTCCGGCAATGGTGTAATCCGTTGATCTTTATCGCCAAATTTAAATTCGTCGCCAAAAAGTTACTAAATCGTTGGCGAAGACGGCATAATATGAAAGTACTCATTTTTCTAGGTTTTATTTGCTGTAGTCATTAACTTATATAGTTTAAATTTAAATGCAAGGGCAACACATCATTAAAAGCTGATTTTTTTAAAGATGCAGATAGTAAAATTTTTATTTTTCGTCCACGGATTTTTATTGACGCCAAAAACTTCATTCCCTAAACAACATCTTGTTCTGACATGATAATAATATTTCATTTCCATAAAATGCTTAACGTTAAAGGATCTGTAAGTTTACCTGGATAAACATAAGACCAGACAATGGGCTTATCACAAAATCCTCCAACCAACTGATAAACATCCAAATTGTCCACGATAGGATCATAATGGTACACTATCTCCTGGTTTGTGACAGTAGAATCTACGGTGGAATATATAGATATCTTTCCCTGTGTTTGTCCACACCACAACTCACATCTGAAAACAAACAGAAAATTATTATATAAATTATTTTTGATTACCATTTTTACTTTTTAAGTGAACGCTATAGTACGGTAATCAGGGCCTGACCAGAGCAGGGGCAGTTGCCCCGGGCCCTCAAATCGAATAGACATTTTATTTCATGTTTTCCTTCTCTAATTAATGTTCTTCAGTACAAAAGTACTAAAGCAGAGGGGGTTCCAAAGAAGTTTTTGCCTCTGGCCCCAAAAAGGATAAGTCGGCCCATGGTGGTAATCTCCAAAAAATTCAAACTCCAGATTTTGAAGAATCACCACGTTTTAAACCTCCCTGCATTCGTTAAAAATATTTTCGAAAATGTCCATTTGTCTTTCTGTCTATGACTGTCTTTATGTTTATGACACAGATAATTCAAAAATGCTTTATGCTAGACAGTTGAAATTTAGTATACGATCTATACACAAGATTTGAATTTGAATAGGTTAACATGATAATTGTGCTAGCTAGACAGATTAAATTTGGTACACAAATTTCACATCTATAGTGTTGGGGATACTTATCAAATTTTGAGTTAAATCCAACCATGAGTTTGACTAATCAGTCACTCTGTACTTTCAGAAACATGTAAACGGGATAACTCAAAAACTATAATAACTTAACTGTATGAAATTTGGTATGGAATTTTGTAATTACAAATATTGATTTGCGTCAAAGTTTTTGCTTCAACAACAACAACAAAAAATGTAGGAAATAAAATTTCGATCTTTGGATACTATAATCTGCACAAACTTGCCAAAATCACCAAAAACTTGCCAAAGATGACATAATACAGGTAGATTTTTTGATAGGTTGAAAAAAATGTGCCAGAAACAAAAATTCGATTTTCAGATA
>JAOUZG010033416.1:639372-650118 GCA_026289955.1 Argiope argentata
GATTTTCAGATACTATAATCTGCATGCCAGGAATTAATCAACAAAAAACTTGCCAAAGATGACATAATACAAGAAGATATAGAAAAATGTTAATTCACACCATAAGTCAACATTTCGTTATTATTGTACATCGGTGCCCTTTAATACTTCCTCTAGCATGACAAGTTTGTAATAGAGATACATTAGTGAAGAGTAATGTTTATAATAGAGTAAAACATATATAGTTTATAATAGAGTAAAGTTTTGGGGAGACCACTTCCACCTCTCTTGTGTTGAAAACTGAATACTTAAACAATTTAGTGCGCCAAACATAAAATAAAGATTTAAGACATACTTACTTCTTATCCCCTAAATCGATGGCAGTAATACAAAAGATGGATCCTCCGCTATTCACAAGCTCTTCAATGTTATAATGTGAAGAATCGTGCTCTTCAGCATCTTCTACAGCCTCCTCTACCTCTGTATTATTCGTACAACAAAGCCATAATTGGCCACCACTCGTTGCCATAGCAACGCCATTCTGCCCTGGCAATGTGCACATGCTTCTGATAGCTGACACTGTGGGAGCATACGGGTCCACAGAAAAGGAGGTGGTCATTGTGTGATCTGCAATACTGCCAAAAGGATTCTGAATTAATTTCCTGTATGAAATCATAAGTACATCTGAACAGATATCCTATATATGATGGCTGATCCTATACATGGCTGAATAAATTATATTTAGAGACAAAAACAAACATAGATATATCTATTGGAATTTGGAAAATAAATTAGTTTATAAAGCAATTATTATGTGATACATGTTACAAAACAGAAAATTGCTTTTTGGAATAAATACCTCCCTTTTAAAAACGATTTGGTATGGTGTTAAGCTTAACAAATGGTTTTAAAATGTCGATTTTCTAAATCTAATACATAAATACAAAATACCACAAAATTTAAAACAAAATGAAAGAAATCTTACTTGTAAATGTGAATTCGTGCCTTGGAATCTCCCAGCCACAAGTCGTCTCCAACAACACACAAACATGTGACAGTGACAGTTTCCAATGTCAGGGTCTGAAATAATAAAAGTTATTCCCTATTACTTGAAAATCACTCATTCTGTTAAATGATATCTTAAAAAAAGTGACATCTTAAGAAAAAATGGAATTACGTATTAGACCATCAATCAGCCAACAATGCCAAAATTCTTTAATGCTTTTGAATATGTGGCAAACCAATTTTGGCGCGTAGGCAGATAATGGGACCATTTTTAGATTTGGCGAAAATTATCGACGGCTTAATACATAAGTACCAGAAAAAAAAAAACAGTATTTAAAAAATATAAAACTTTTCAAATAATCTTGCAAATATTTATTTATTATAAAGTAGCAGTATTATTAAAATCATGAAAATAATAATTTCCTTTAAAAACCATAAAATTATTTCGATACTTATCCGTTAACTGGGCGTAAACGAAAAATGGCCAAAGAAATTTACATTATTTGGCGATTTTTCGTTTGCTCCCAGCAAATGGAAAAGGAACATTTTTTCAATAAAAAAAGAATATAATCACCCTATTTTCATGATTGAAATAATTGTAGATGAAAATTAAAAAATAGAAAAATAAAATATATTTTAATGTAATCTTCGATTCAACAGGAGAATCACCCCTCCACTTGGCGTTGTTTGGTGCACTTTTCAAAACTTGCAAACTATCAGTGTTTTGATTGGTTGAATCAAATTGAAATTCAGCTATTTAAAAAATTCAACCAATCAGAAATGGTTTTCCTTCCATGATCACGAGATTTGGCACGTTTTTACTATTTGGCGAAGTGGAGGTGTGATTCTACGGATCAACCTAATCTTCAATTAAGGGGTAATTACTAGTATATGAGAATCATTATTAATATTTTTCATAAATAAAACGCTTTTTTTATTTCTAGAATTAATTTTGGTGTTATGAAGTTGCATAATAATTCTAACCATACAGTAGAAGAAAATGTAAATCAAAATTACCTTATATTCAAGCCATGACTTTTTACTGCAGGTCAGTATGTCCATCTGCTTTCCTAACCGACTAAACCATAGCTCCCACTGAGTATCTTGTGCACTTTGCTCTGAAAGAAGGACGCGAAACATCAAATTGTGCATGCAACTTGAACAATATATTGTTACGTTTATAGCGTAGCAGGCTCGGATTGAATAGACTTTGAGAACAGCAGAAACAAAATTTATTTACAGCTATTTACAGGATGACTCGATAAAGTAAAACTTCAGGTTAACACAATCCAGCAGTCAACAGTCACTTAGAGCGTAAATGCAAGCATTACGCACAATAAAAACAGACCGAAAAACAGATATCGTATAGCACAGCAACAGTAAATTACAGCGAACTCAATAACACAACGTTAACAGCAAACGTAAACACAGCTCACTACTAACAAGCGAGAAAAGTAATCCGTTAGTCTAGCGAGCCGCTTCTCCTCCGAGAGGAAACTCTCAACTAACTAACTGCCAAGTTACGGCAACCCGTCCCTTATATAGCCGGCTGAGCGCGCGCCCAAAAGCACGTGAAGCAACGCGCTTCTTCATGAAGGATCCAACGGCAACCTGACTATTCCTTTCGCCAAACCAACCCGGCTGACGCCAAGATACTCGCCGAACGTCGCCAATTTTGGCATGCTTCCGCGACGCTCGACCGCTTGCATATATTATGTAATCTTTCTAAAAATCAAAACTTTATTTAAAGATAACTTTATCCCTTTAAATACAAAGACTGATAGTTTTGATTTAAAACAGCAGATTAATTTAAATCAATATTCTACTTTTTTTCTGTTATTTTCAATACTTTTTCTCAAAAGATAAACTATGGATAATATAAAGTTTCCATAAAATTTTAAAACAATCTTAATAAATTAACTTAGTTTAATAAGCTTTCTTTCTTTCTTTTTCGCACAGAAGAATAAAATTATAACTAAAAATTTCATGAACTTAAAAGACTTTTTCAAAGTGCTAAATAAAGTAAATTTAAGAATAATTTCAGCAAAAATGAAATGCATGGATTATTTATCGAGTTAGAAGTCAACTCATCAAAATGATGTTAAAAGGAACTGCAACAAATACACTGTTAACAATATGAGTGTGGTAAAAGCATATTGGTTATTTGCCTTTTTGCTGGGATGATAACATGCGAATTTGGATGCCTTCATACCAAATAGTAATTTCTCCCGTTTTCGTGCTTTAGAAGTGGGACAGGTTGGAGTACGAATATTTTTAGAGGACTCCTCCAATTCTTCATACATGTTGCAGTTAATGTCATCCTCAGATGCATTTATTTCAGATTCTGGAGACTGCAAATCACTGGTGGTGTCTAACGGAAGAACATCCACTGCTTTAGGAAATATGGCAAGACGTAAATGTGTATGTGTGATACTATCTTAACCATGGTGTTATTTGTTTGTTTGCCATCGGCAGAGTTAAATTACTCCATGTTTATTGAAATGCGTCGAAACTTAATAGAAGAAGTTGAAGCATGGGCAGCCTTAGGGAGAGTGAGGCCCCATTTTGAAAACAACATTAATTAAATTTCCTGATTTAAAGAAATGACCTATTCCACCCTCTACATGTTTTCAATAATGGACTGAAAAAATGAAATAAAGTCGAGCAATCGAGAAAAAAACAAAAAACAATTAAGACTACTTCTTAGAAATTAAACAAAAAAATCATTGTCTATAAAAACGATTATAAACTTCTTGGTTTTAAAACTACTTTCTTTATAACATAATCTTTGGCCATTTCCTATTATTGGTGGGAAAATGAATTTGCAGAGGAAAAACAAATGATCTGGATGTTTAATCTAACCAGGTTCCCAAAACAAACTGTAATATAAATAAATAAATAATAAAAATCACTGTATATTTTAATTTTTTTTCCTGAGTAAGTTGATATCATCCAACCTCCCTACAAACTTTTAGTTAATAAAAAATTAATTTTGATTTTCCTGTATTTTTTCCCCAAGTTAGTTGATATCATCCAGATCCCTACAAACTTTTATTTAATAAAAAAATTAATTTTAACTCTCTTGTATCTGAGTGTTTAAATACATCACTCAATTTAGCCAAAAGTGCATAGCATTTTGGCGCAAGGCCTAATAGTGGCATGCGCCAAATGAAATCAATTGACCTAACTGGCTAAAGGGTGAGAACGTTAAAACAAAATGTATAGACATTTTTCTTGAATCTGAAATATATTAATTTGTTTCAAGTTTAGATTCTTAAAACGTTTTATGATAGCAAATAACATAAATAAGAAAAACTGTAAATATATTGAAGTGTTGGAAATCTTTACATAATTACAACATAATGTTTCCTTACCTTCATTTTTAGGAGGCAAAGTCGTAACGCATGCACTTAGCACTGCCATCTGGTCATGCAGAGATGCCACATCTACCAAATGTGTGAGTTCTGGGGCCTGTGCAATTGAAACTATTTGACTAGCTGATGGTCGATCTTTTGGATGCTGTGCCCAACACAGTGTCATCAAATCCAAGAGATATGTTGGATAAGCCATATCCTAAAACAGGACACTTAATGAGTAAATCAATGCTTAATTCACAGAGAAAAATATCATATCCTTCTCTATGGCGTAATTGGTACTTACGTATTAGACCGTCTTCGCCAACGGTTTAGTAACTCATTGACGACGAATTTAAATTTGGCGATAAAGATAAACGGATTACTCCATTCCCGGATTGCCATATTTGGCGGTTTAGCAAGTCATTGTCAATTATTTCAAATTTGGCGATAAAGTTGGACGGTTTAATACGTAAGTACCGCTTAATTTAGTTAAAAGCAAAGTTGGAAAGTTATGGGGAATATAAATACCCGTTTTGTCACTGAAGGTCTTCCACCGTCTAAGATATGGTCTTTCACGCATTCTTGGCCTTCAAATGGTTGATGTAGAGTGATCAATTCGTACATGAACATGCCGAATGAGAAACAATCGACCTGTGAAAAATGATTAAGTAAAAAAAAAAATTACATTGATAAATTTCTTTATATAAAAAATACTGTGAATTGTATGTGTAATAAATACTTATTAAAAAAATTTACAGCTCATTTTGGATTCAATTTCCATATATGCACATGCGGGCACACAAGGAAGAATTGTATTAAAATTTTAAATATCGGATTATTCATATACTTTATCATATTTTAAGTCGCCATAATTTTTTATTAATTTTTTTTCCATCCAAACAAATAATGCGAGAAAACTGTATATCAATATTATTAGAAGAATAAAAAAGATAATATAAAGCTTTTCGAAATCATAAAATGGCGAGAAAAAAATCGAAAAATTGGTTTATTACAATCCAAGAAGCCTCTACACTTCAAAAGTATGTGTGTCGCTAGCTACATAAGCCAGATAACATCTACGACACTGAAGTTGACTTTTGCTATAGTGGCTATGTTACTCGGCTACAGCCCCTAGCGTCGCAGGTTCGTACCCCGACCTTCAATTATATCTACGATACTTTCAACGGTACATTGGTGACCTTGACAACGCAACCTCACGCAAGTCGTGGGGCCATCTATCCGCATCAAAAACAAAGTCGTCAAAACTCACTTGACGCAAGGAAACAGCCGCCAAACCCATTCCACGTAATCAAAGCAAAGTCGTCAGACTCACTTGACGCAAGCAAACAGCGACTCGCCATTACGCTTGGCGCTATAAAAATCGTTCGTCCCTCCGCCGACTCACTAGTGATGGAGGACTGCGGCGCTAGCTTTATAAGACAGATAATATCAACGATACCGAAGTCGACTTTTGGTATAGTGGCAATATTACTCGGCTACAGGCCCAAGCGTCGCAGGTTCGTACCCCGACCTTCAACGGCACATATGTATTGTATACGATACAGTTTATTGCTTAATATTAATAAATGATAGAATAAATATCTTCTAAAATTTATTTACCTTTTCCAAGGTATCTGGTTTTAGAGTCGACAGAATAAATAATTAATTTGCTAGAAATAATTTCTAATATCATTAAAATTTAACAGCCAAAAATTAAAAACTAGTTTTTGTAGAAATTTTAGCATTTGTAGTTTCAGGAAAATTTTTCTAAAATTAATTACAACTGGAATGAATGAATAAGTGACAAACATTTTTGTGTCAATTTTAAGTATGTATTATGTATCGGTTGACTTTGTCAATCATCTGGTTACATAAAGATTAGGATATGAAAAATTTGAATTAAAGAATATTTTCGATATTTTGATAAATATTTAGTTCATACAATTTTAGAAGCCTGATATCATTCTGTTCATTGCTCAACATGTCATCTGAACAAAATATGCACAATGAAGTCATGTCTTCAAAATCTCTCACAAATAGAAGGTGTTTGAAGGGAGACAACCACTGATGTCAATTTTTTGGGTAAAATGAAATCTAATATGAAAAAATAAATTTAAAAAAATTACAATATTAGTAGCAGTTATCAAGATTTCTCTATAGAGAATATATAATCAATTTTCAGATTTCTTTTGAAAACGTATAATGGGAGAAGCAGGTGATCATCAGTGATGCAGAGTCATGATTTTTCATATAAAATGAAAATTTGCAAAATAGGTATAGTGGTTGCAATTGAAAGAACTAGTTTTTAAAAAATGCCCAAATTATTATAGATGCATAAATTTTAATTCATTTATCATGCATCTAGACCAAATTTTCTGTCAAAGTTCTGCAAACTAAAAAAATTGAATGTCATTTTTTAAAAAACTCGGGCATCATAAGGAGAAAAGAAAGCACTTGCATAGTGAATATAGATGATTCTGATGAATGATATTTTTAGGCATTGATAGGACATTCAAACCTTTCTTATGTGTAATATAACAATCTTGCTTTTGGCTAAGAGTTATAAATTTGAATGATTTAAGTGGAAACTTTATATCAGTCAACTCTAAATAATATTTTTTATTTTAAATTTGGGAATAGAACTAATTATAAGTATTTCTTTTCATTCAATTTCTCACATGCACTTTCACAATTCACACACAAAAAAGTTTCTCACAAGTTTATCTCAAATCTACATGTAAGGCAATTACTAATTAGGTTTTCATTTTAATCTTTAAAAAAATTATAGTTATATATTTGAAATACAAGCTTGGCCATGCATTTAAATGTGCATTACCTTTTCTGTGTATTCTTCTTCACCATTATAACGCATGATTTCAGGTGCCATGAAACCTTCTGTGCCACCAAAACCTTTAGTACCAGTTGGCAGAGTGGATCTACTGATTCCATAATCAGCTAATTTTGTTTCCACATGAGGAATAGGAGTCGACGGATGGAATGGAGGAGGAAGTTCCCAAACAAGCACATTTTCAGATTTTAGATCACGATAGATAATATGTTGTTGATGCAGATATTCTAAAGCTTTGGCAATCTGAAAAGGTAAACCTTATAGATTAATACAAACATTTAAAAATGGAATATGAATAATGATAAAATATTGCATGTATACTAATTGCAATTAAACTAAGAATAATAAAAATAATAATAAGGTGAATGCAAATAACTATTTGGCTAAGTTAAAACTAAATTGCAGAAATCAGCAATTTAGCTTACACATGTTGTTTCTTTTGGCACTTGTTATGGACAAACTCGCTGAGGAAATTGGTGATTTAAGATTAATCAGCATCTCTTGTTTTGTAGTAGTGCCAACTAGGGCCAAGATTATGACTTTTTCTACTCACTCATCACATTCATTTGCACATTCCCTTTTTTACCAGGGGGGGGGTTCATTCACACAATTATTAAATATAATAGAGACTAGACTATTCAAACGTGCCAGCATCATAATTAATTTGGATAATCAACTCAGTTTAATAGTTTAAAATTTTAATTTTCTTTTCTTTTGATAAGGTTTTCAAGTATTGTTTACTTAAAATTATAAAGATAAGTCTTTAAATATTAACATTTTAACAAATACTTTTATTAATTATCAAAATACTTCCAGATACTTTTGAATTATAATAATTTTTTTTACAAAAGAATGTGCAAATATTGTTGATCTCCCCCCTTCCTTTTGAATTTTTCCAGTAATTATTTAAGGAGAATTGAAGAAAATTATCCCCCTCCTCCCTCAAAATAATACAAACTGTAATCAGAATATGTATAAAATTTGTTTCAATATCTATTGAAGGCTTAAAAATAGAATTATATTTACATTTTTCTCTATGTTTAATTTCTTGAGAATATCTGCCAATAATGGTATATTACAAGCTTTGAATGGATAGGTATTACACACATTCAAGTATTTTGAGTAAATATGGGGTTTCACAAGGTAAAAATCAACTTTTGTATTCATTTGACACCCATTTCTGAAAAATTTGGTATTAAAGTCTTTTTTCTTAAAAAAATGTAAAATCTAATCTGATTTAATTAACACAGCAATCAGTTGATTGAAGCTCTCATATTGAAAACTCCACTGTATTCACACACTAAACAATAAAAGCGGCTAATTAAATAAAATTTTCCATTTGTTTCTTTATGCTTTTATTAAAACATTAAAACATTTATTAACTTATATAATCTTTCAAAATGACATACCAAAAAGAAAACTTTATAAATAGAATTAACCATACCTGGAAAACAATTCTTTGTAAAACATAAACATCTAGCTTAGCCCCTGATCGCCTATAATTCTTTAAAATAGAATCCAAGGCTCCCATTGGTGCCAGCTGCAGGACTAGTGCTAAGGGTCTTGTACAGACTCCAACTAAAGGAACTATATTTTGATGGCGTAAAGATAACAAAATATTCAGTTCTTGGCGTGCAGTGCAATAAGCCTTGCAGGCATATTGCAAAGGATCGCGCTGCCACTTATTCCAGGCGGCCTGCAAATATATATAAAATTATTATTATTTTTTAAATTCTTTCTTTCAACTGTTTATTCATAAACACTTAAAAAATACAATACAGTAAATATTCATTAAATAAGTCTTTATGTATTTTATGCAAATTTTAGTGATTATTAAATATCTAACAATAATAAAGGAAAATACAAATGTCTGTGTTTCTATTTGCACAGACATGTATATTTTTTTTTATCTACATATTCATTTATTCTATTTTGTCAAAATCATGTAAACGTCTATTCTATAGGCTAAAAGTTTGACTTGCAACTATCATATTTCACATTTTTTTTTTTGTTTAAAGAAAAGATATGTAGAGTTCAAAACAACATTTAATATTGCATTGAATGTTAAATGAGATCTGATGTTTATCCAGGATAGCTTTAAAAAATTGTTGCACTTAATATTTAAAATTATAGCTTTTTTAAAATGGCTTTCACAGCATTTTAAAAAATTTGCTTTTATATATGATATTAGTTTAATAATTGTATAATTTTCTCCAAAATTAAAAAAAAATTTAAATTTAATTTTCAATAACAATTGCAATTGAACTTAAACTTTTTCAGTTAAATTCAAACCATTCTAATTGTCAAAAATTAAGGTAGAAAAATTCTGCTTATTATTTCTACAGTTTTAAAAAGAAAGTAAAATTACATTAGTGGGAAGGACAAGGCTAACAATGTGCAATTAAAAGATAGATTAGGTGCACAGTAAGATTTTTAATAGAACTATTATGTCAAGATACTCAAGATTAGAAAGTTCACGTGAACAATAAATACAGCAAGTGTAAGACTGTTAAAATAACAATTTTAATGTCTGTTATAAATAGATACTTAAAAATACTTTGTTGAGAGAATTTTGAAATTACAGATCAAACATTTATTTGAAACGAACTCAACTAATATACTTATTGAACTAATTGATTATCTCAAGAGTATAATATAAAATTCACTTATTAAATGCCAAAAGTTTCTGCTAATGGTGCACTACTTTGAAGTCCTTACTTTGTATGCTGCAGTATCTGACTGCTTGGCACCAAATCCTGGATCAACAGGTTGCAACATTTTCATTGCTACTTCAGTGTAAGTGTTACAACCCTAAAAAGGAAATGAGAAAGCAATATAAAATATATTAGAATAAATACGATGCACTTTCAGAAAATAATAGTAAGACCAATTTGAAAATATAATAACAAACATACTCTCTGCTTAATATTGGCTTTGAAAACAAATCCAAATGCTCCTCTTCCAAGCATTTTTCCTCGCCTCACAGAATCAGGTGGTATCAAGTAACGTTCTCCAAGATCAACAAAAATCTATAAATGTTAAAAATTATCTTTTAAAGTATTTTTTCACAGGATAACTCCAATAAAATTTTATAAAGCATTGTGATATAAAACTTATACTGGGAACAAAAAGATGCATATAAAACATTTAATAACCATTATTAAGTATTAAGGAATAAAAATTCACAAATAAATTAATATAATAAATATTCAATATTAATTCATTTAATAAAACATTTATCGGTAAATGCCAAAATATATATAAAGAAAAATTATTTTTATCTTACTGTGTCTGGAGCTATTTGCAGTAATGACTGACTCCCATGTAAAGGACACTGAAGCATTCTTTGTTCATAAGCAGTCAAAATGCATTCTTCAACCATAAAACTATATATAACAGTTTCAGGCAAAGATTCAATGCACATATTATTTTCCATACTGGATGCCAATTCACCCTCAGGTCGACTTTCAGTAGAAGGTTTACGACTTTAAGAAAAGAAAAACTCAATAATTATATATATATATATATATATATATATATATATATATATATATATAT
>JAOUZG010033416.1:667536-678051 GCA_026289955.1 Argiope argentata
TATATATATATATATATATATATATACTGCACATTTCAAGAACTTACTAGTGAAATAAAGATTAAAATGAAATCTGCTATGCATATTTGAATGTATCATGTGAGAACATCATTTCTTGAACGGCCAAGCACCACGTGCTCGTGCGAGTTAAATTATATTTTTATTCATTTTAATTTTTTCGTTGAATGAGTCACTTTAGTATCGCAAACGATCCAAAAAACTTTGTCTCGCACTTATGGTTTAAAAAAATATATCGCATTTCCTATTTATTTCATTTCATATAATCGCGCGCTCAAAAGGACATTTTTCTACGTTTTATTTGCTGTAGTCATTAACTTATTTTTTTTAAAATCAGAGCTTTTGTAAATGCGATGGCAACGCGCTATTAAAAGCTGATATTTTGAGATGCTCGTGCAGATAATGAATTTTTTATTTTTCTCCCCCTACGGATTTTTGTTGATGCCAGAAAACTTCATTTCCAAAACATTTTCTAGTGCTGGCATGATAAAAAAAAATATGTTAAACGATATAACTGTTCCCACTTTAACACAAATTCCGTCATTTTCACCGCAGTATACTTAAAAAAGCATTAAGTACATCCCCAAGAACAATTTCTGAATACTGTAGTACTGTGTAGTTATAATAAAGGACAGCGGCAACAATTTAAGTGCGCAACAATCTGACGAAACAATGAACAACTAGCAGAATGCTGTACTTTTCCTGTTACACCTTGTATAGAGCATACGATACTTAAGAGGATCGTAGCAGACACTTGCTTCTAATACTTAAGAATATTGCCAATGCAACGCCTTGCCTTTCTCATTTAATTACGATAAAAGAAAACTAAACCGGATAGTCGCGAACCGGATATACTGTACTTTACCAGCCTTTTCCTAATTTTACTGTGAGAAGCATTTCAACGATGGGTCCGATTTTGTGTCATTGATCCAATGCACTCGTCCCTGGGTAGCGTGGGTCCGGCGGAAGTGGCTATAGCGGACACATAAGATTTCGTGGTCAGAGTGGACACTCCGAAACTCATCGAGGTTAGTGACAACAATTTTTTCACCATCTTAGAGCATATAAAGGATGTTCACCAATATAATTTAAAACTGTATTTTAAGTGGAACACATCTTCCACTGTCCAGTCTAACCACGTAATCAGACTCTGATTGTATAATGTCTTTTGCAATTAGTAAAATGTAACTGAAAAAAAAAGAAGTAGTACTCACTCTTCTAGTATTGATTTCAAATACCCGATGACATCCATGGTTTTGTACTTCTTGCTATCGATCATGCTTCTCAAAGGTTCACTGAGGTTGCACATTCGAGTGTTCAAATTCCACAGTTTGCTGAGCAAGCCCATTTCTGGGGGCAGCTGGCAGATTCCGCTGTTTCCGCTCAGATTCAGAACGGAGAGGTTGCTGAACTCCGATATAACGGCAGGGACTTCGCTTATCCTGTTGTTGCTGACATCCAACATGGATAAATTTGGGAACAAAATGCGACTCTTGATATCTGACTGCACCTGGAAGAAAAATGGGGGAAAACATAGAATAAAATAATTAAAGGTTAAATTTTTCTGATATATTTCAGATTCCCAAAGAGGCTACAAAATGTGCAAGTACTTTTATTTCAGGGCTGAACAAATTACGATCTTTCATTTGTTTCAGAAATGAAAACAAGTAGATCGCTGGTTGAAAGCATAGGATTAATTGAGCCTAGTCAAATATATTATTCTTAAAATAAAACAACAAACACAAGTATTGTAAAAAAATGCCAGCGTCCTGGCTAAAGGGTAGCGAGTCTTCCCCTTGATCTGGGCGTCCCGCGTTCGAGTTCTGGTTGTTATATGTTTCATCAATAAGGTGTGTGAATGAGCCCGCCCATAAAAAGGGGCTGTGCAAGCGAATGTGATGAGTGAGTAATTAAAGTCGTACTCTTGGCCCTCACCAATCGACCATTATGACTTTAATCTGTTGAATATAGCTCTTTCTAAATTCAAACCATCAAGTGTTGGTGCACTCAGGAAAGTAATAGCAAAGGATAGGAAATCAATACCCTTGGAAATATAGTGAAAAGCCTTTCTAACATGAAAATACCAAAACAGACTTAAAATCCAGAAAAGTTTAGTTATATTATCGTCCCATTTTAAAGCGACACACTGGATATTTTGGAACGGGCCTCATACTTCTGAGCCGCGGTCAAATGAAGAGGATGACACCTGAGATGGCAGACGCCCTCTCGAAATTTGCACACTACACTAATGGGATGACGTTCAAGCTCAATGGATTTAACGTACATCAGACCCCCTTACACTACGGTTTTTCGATGAATCATGTCTCGAACTTAAAACCTTCAAGTTTCGAAGTCGGGTCCTTGCAACTAGATCACTGTGACTTGTCCGAAAGAGGTCATCAGTTATGGTATTTAAAAAATACTCTTTATATTTTAAACAATAACTAAATATCAAAGAAATTCTATAAATTAGTAGTTACCGATGGATTTCTATATAACTAACAAAATTGTATAAAAGAGTTAGGTTAAAAACATTGTACAAAGAGGTAGTTTAAAATGGGTAGTCATATATGGATTTCTAAATAACGAACCAAATTGTACAAAAGAGTTAGGTTAAAAAACATTGTACAAAGAGTTAGGTTAAAATGGGTAGTTACCAAAGGATTTCTATATAAAGGGGGAAAAAATTGTATAAAAGAGTGAGGTGAAAAAAACATTCAAGGTACAGCAATTCCGCTATGCTTCTCAAATAGCTGAATCTAAGTCAGAGATTCAATTTACCTTTCCAGTTGCGTCTATTGTTTCAAAGGATTCAGATGATCTGGAGTCCTCCTCTTCGAAATCATCGTCTTCTAACACCAGCAGAAGTCTATCAAGTTCGTTGTCGGCTAAGATCAATGTTCTTAAATTATCCAGCTTCACGTGACGTCTGTGGGAGCACACTAGGCCAGTGAGAGATTTCGCGGATCCCCAGGAATGTAAAGATGGAGACTGCGTTCGACCTTGAAGAAATTAATGTCAAATCGTAAATTTAAGGATGCAATAAATAAATTATTACTTTCAAGTAAATGATAAACAAGAATCACTTTCTAAAGGTCATTTTCAAAACACGTAAAAAATATTGTATTTTATGCTTTTATGCTTTTCAAGGAAACAGACAATTAGCGAGGTAAATTACAGGAAAATACTTAAAGGTTGAAAAGCTCAGTAAGAAACAGGCAATCGTTTCACGAAAGTACATCATTATACCATCCCTTTTCCCAACATCATCTAATAATATTCTATACAAATATATTCCTCTAATAAATATTGAATACAAATTAATTGATTACACTACTCTGTCTTGATAATTATGATGATTTAAAGCCATGAGAGGATTGTGTAATATATTCCTAATATTAATATGTAATATTGTTATATTAATATATAATATGAATTTATAATATTATATATAATTTCCTTATATATATGGTGTAATATATTCCTTTAAATTAATTACCTTTCATAGTAAATGTGTGAGATTATCGAAGATGCAGTTAATGTTCTACCTCTTTAAGAAATATCAATATTTCAATAGCTAGTTTTGTATTCACAATATTCCTAACGTCTATTCAGGATGAAAAAATTACCATGCGGAATTCTTAGTGAAATAATCCAACATGAATTTCTGTTTGTCTTTCATATCCCTTGACGCCCTCTATTTGATATTTAACTTCATAAATCCGATCAAATTTACCTTCAGCCTCTAAATAGATAATTTGAACGGTTTCTGCTTGATCCTACGGTCATTTCCCTCTAGATTTCTTTATAAATAAAGATTAGGGTAACATTTCACAAATACAGAAATGTAAATGTAACGTGAAACATGAGAAATATGAAGGAATCAACAATATGTAAACAACAGAAAAACTTCAGTTTTAAAGCTGAATAATAATTAAAATTTAATTTGCCTTGAATAGTTAACTTCGTTTCAGATTTCCTTGAATTCAAAAAGCAAAGTCTTAGTATAATGTCTACCTAAACACGATATTCAAAACATCGTTGACTGGGCATATGAAATTTGGTACATTTTTATTTAGTTTGTAAATTATATGCAATTAAAAATGAGTGCCAAGTATGTTATTTTTTTTATCGAATATAAGATACTAAACTATAAAATAAATTTTACAAACAATTAAAAAAAAAGCAAGAAAATTACCAGAACTAGATGATCCACTCGATTTCATTTTGACAGAACAGGATTCGAATTGACTGTAGCATCCAGTCCCATCCACGTTGATATCAGGATCGACCCTTCTTGTCGAAAGCCAAGTTTTGATTCGATTGTGGGAAAGATCTAAATGCTTCAGACACGCAGGATAACTACTGACGGGTCCCATTTCGGTGAGGCGATTATAGCTCATGTTCAAACGAGCTAAATTTACAGCAAAACAGGACAGAATCGGGGGGACACTTTCATACGCATTATGGGCCAGGTTCAAGGCAGCCAACTGGCATCGATGGTTCTTGTCTGTGTCGTTCCCATTGGCTGATTCAACAATCTGGACAAGGGAAAAGAATAAGATTTTTTTATATGTATAAGTTTTAAAACATTAAAGTAAAATATGCTAATAATATTAACAAATATTAAAAATTTGGTTAAAAAATATATTTTTTAATTCAACGATTTCTAAGCAAGGACGGGGGTAATTTTAAGACTTCATAAATACTTGTCCAAACAAAGCTATCGTTATAAATATGAGCTAGACTTTAAATTTAATTTAATAACATTAAAAAGTTTATGTTATGAAGCAAAATGTGGAGTATTCTGAGACGGCCATCCTTGCTTTTGAAACATGATCAGAGGAGGAGGACGTTACTTCAGCCAACACTCCTCTTTACCGACGTTCTGGCACAGGAGTGGCGCGTCTTTCCCGTCATCTGGGAATCTTGGGTTCGAGTTCCGGTTCGGGAATGGTTGTTCTTCTGTTAAATGTGTGAATGCCCCCCCCCCCTGTAAAAAGGGGTTGTGCAAGCGAATGTGATGCGACGGTCATTATTGCTTTTGAATCAAGATCAGAGGAGGAGGACATTACCTCAGCCAACACTCCTCCTTACCAACGTCCTGGTACATGGGTAGTGCGTCTTTTCCATCAACTGGGAGTCCAGGGTTCGAGTCCCGGTTCGGAAATGATCGTTCTTCTCTAAGATGTGTGAATTTGCCCCCACCCCCCTGTAAAAAGAGGCTGTACAAGCGAATGTGATGCAAGAGTTGCTTAGACGTACTCTAGGTCCCAGTTGGCGCTGCTAAAAATTAACAGACGCCCCCTCGGCTTAAAATTGCTGACTGAGTTAGCGAGCTTGTACATGACAAGTGGCATTAGAAACAACAACAACATCTCTCCTCAAATTTGTACTCTACATTAGCGGAAATAAATTTACTTCACAGAATCAGATTTATAAATTTCAATCAGTTACAACGTTTAAAAAGATATCAATACGTTTGCAACGTTTAAAAAGATGCCAAGAATGAAGAAAACATTGAACAGAAATAAAATTGATACAAACAAAAAGTTAGTTTTTAGAGTTTTAAGATAATAATCATAATAAAAACCCTATCATCAAAAGATAACGATTTTGGACGCATAGTTAAACCATAGCAATTACCCATCTGGTAATTGCTATCTTATTTTTGCGTTCGATTCAACTTTGTCTCACGACTATTTCTAAAATTTTTTCACATCCTATATCCTCTGATAGAACAGAACTTTTTGATGTGCACTATCCAATATCCAGAGCTCTTCGAAACAAGCAAAAAATTACAATCAATTCTTCAAAGTATAAAAGTTAAGTAAGTTTTAATAATTTTCCTACTATATCTTCTAAAAATACTGTCTCTCAAACATTATTTTTTCAATCGTTTTAAGATGTTCAAACTTATAAATGACACCAAATTAATTGTTGTGCCCCCCCCCCAAATATTGATAACATTTTTAGAAATAGTTTTCTATTACAGCATTCATCAAATATTTTAATCGCGTTAATATTTTTCCAATGTTGGAAATATGGTTAATAAAATTTCCGTTTTAGGTCGTTAAAGTTTAATCAACCATTTATGATTTGAGATTAAAATTTTACGTGAAATAACAGATAGGCAGATTTCAGGAACTGTGCTACATTGCAAAGAGAATAGATGCAAAGCTTTTGCAAAAGTAAGAATTATATGCCTATTAAAATATGAAATTTAAAAATACATTTCTGGAGAAACTTCTGAAGAATTTCACTGGACTTTTTCACATGCATTAACCAAGATGAACCAGCTGGCTGCCGAATATGAGAATTTTTTCATCTGTATTAACCAAGACGAACCAGCTGACTGCTGAATATGAGAATTTTTTCACATGCATTAATCAAAACAAACCAGCTGGCTGCCGAAATCAAGCATTTTTTTCACATTCATTAACCCAAACGAACTATCTGGCTGCTGAAAATGAGCATTTTTTCTTAAGGATTAACCAAAACAAACCAGCAGGCTGCCAAAAATGAACATTTTTTTACATGCATTAACCAAAACGAACAAGCTGGTAGCCGAAAATGAGCACTTTTTCTCATGGATTAAACAAGACGAACCAGCTAGCTGCCGAAGATGAGAACTTTTATACTTACATTAACCAAGACGAACCAGCTGGCTGCCGAAAATGAGAACTTTTTAACCTACATTAATCAAGACGAACCAGCTGGGTGCCAAAAATGAGAATTTTTTCACATGGATTAACCAAGACAGATCAGCTGGCCGCCGAAGATGTGAAGTTTTTCACATGCATTAACCAAGACAAGACAGCTGCCCATCGATGATTAATAATAAATAAAAAAAATCAATAATGCCTATAATTTTGAAATTGAATTACTATATTACCTTTATGGAGCTACTCCATAAGTTATGATGCAACAGTTCCTGCTGTCGTAGATCACCATCCATTTTCAACCTCTTTTCAATATCTTGAGTAGGTGATAATATATTCGGAACATCTCCAGATCCATCAAAAGATGAAGATTCGATAGTAGAATGGCGTGGACTAGATTCAGTTGAGTTGACTTGATCTTCACTGATGCTGGGTGCCAACCGGGATGCAGAGATGGATCGGACTGGCGGAGGTCTCGATGGCAAATCATGAAGCATATTTAATGAGAGATTCAGTTCTCGTAGTTTTGGCGCTGACCACATTTTGAAAGGTAAAGTCTGAAGTTTATTATTAGATAAGTCTAAAACTGTTAGAGATGGCAGAGTGAAAAGACACGGAGGCACGCTGTCCAACCTATTGTCATGTAAATGGATTTCTTCAAGGACTGGACAGCACCAACCTGACTGATTGGCAGTTCGAAAATCCTGTTTATTTTTGGGCGAGGAAGATGAATTTTTGTCAGCTTCGGGTAATTTAAATATTTTATTATTGGCTGCGTTGAAATGACGCAATGACGACATTTGGAATATGCAAAGTGGAAGTTCGGTAAGCTGATTGTTGGATATGTCCAGTCTAGTAATGGCCATCAAAGCACTGCTCTGGTTTCGAGCAGTCAGTTTTAGTTTCACATTGTGAGCCATACTAGCATTTATTAACCACTCTTCCTTGATGTACTGTAAGCACTTTTGACCATGCCAGTTGATCATGACAGGGGTGGTTGGAAACATAGAACTGAATGTCACACTTCCGAGTAATCCACCAAGATGTGCAGATGGGACGATTTCCAGAGCTTTTTTGTTGATTTTGAACTCAGGATCTTGATATGCCTTTAAAGTTAGCAATTTGGATGCTATGTATTCGTCTTTGTTGGAGCTTGCCACTTTCAGCGCCTTGCAATTGTCGTCTCGTGCACCGTATCGCACCAGACAATCGACCATGTTGACGTCGCGATTCTTGCAAGCCTCAACAAGAGCTGTGGACGAAGAACCTGAATTATCACTAGCTCGATTGAGTTCCTCGACCGATTGTTTGATACTAAGGTTCGGATTGGCAGAGTTTTGAAGTAAAAGTTGCACTATGCTGTGGTGCTTCTTTTTAACGGCGATATGTAGCGCAGTTTCTGTGTTATTGTTGCAATAAAGATCTAAATCTATCGGGCAGACCTCTGTTTCTGTTCGTTCTTCCTCTTTTTCAACATTATTTCTCAGACTCAACTTCGATATCATATTCTGGATACCATTGGACAGGCGTTTCTTGGTGGGGCTGATATTGGAATCGGACTTCTGATTTTCATCTTTTTTCTCATCCGGTGAATCATCTTTCTTTATTCGCTTTGCAGGCAATTTGAATTTTAAAAGAAGATCGACTATCCTTTGATTTCCGACGAGGCAAGCCACGTACAAAACGGTTTGCTCTGTGACGTCTTTCGCATTCACATCAAATGGAAAGAAATACTCCCATTGTTGTGTCTTATCCATGAATTTATGCAAGACAGAGGAGTCATATGGAAATTTGAGTAAGAGATCTAGCACAGCAATATGGCCATTTATAACTGCAGCATGAATAGGAAGCCACTTCTCCACTGTAGCCACATTCACAAGCTCGGGAAATTTCTATAAAAATAAATGTTAAAATTAATCAATTAGTTAAGCCATTAAGTGAGTAATTAACTATCAGCCATTATGTGAATAACCAATTAGTCAGACTTTATGCGAATATTCAAAGTAGTTAAACTTCTATAAATACGCTTTTAAAATTTAACTATTTGTAAAGAGAATAGTTAACCCCTTCACTGGTTTATTTCCTTTACTATCTAATAAGATGACACCTTCTATTTTGGGAATATTTTCTTATTTTGATTCAAATAGAAATCCATGGAATAATTGGCTTATCTACGCATTCAAAGTCATTTTACTATTGAATTATAATTGTTATGAATGATTTATTTTTTGTCAAAACTTATTTTATTCAAAATTTATATCTTTTTTATCTCTATTTTATTCAAAGTTTATTTTCTATAAAAAATCGATAAATCGATGCAGGTATGGCGTACGGGCAAACCGGTTAAAAGGTTAAAAATATTATTAAAAAATTAAAAATTATTTTCATACAAAGTGCCCACATTAATCGAGACACAATAAATAACTAATTTCTAAGCTATAAGAAAAAGATCTTTTTTTACACTTCGGTTTAATTTTTATGGAATCTTTTCTGTCTTATTCGTCATATTTTGAAAATATTTTTAAAACAACAGCATTTTTTTAAAAATAAATTCTACTCTTTTCAGATCAAAACTGACCGATTTAGGAAACTTTGAGTAATTTAGACTGAAAAATGGCTGCATCAGTCTACTGTGCGTTTATTTGCAAGCTTTTTTCCCCAAGAGTACATTTAAATGGATTAAAATGAACAAAAAGGTAATGTTTAAAGTCTTATAACTTTATCAATTTTATTTATAAAAGATCACAGCTTTATAACTTAATCAATTTTAATAATTACATTTTTTTATAAAAAAATATTAACGTGCCAAGATTATTTTTCTAAATATGACTAGTAGTACAAAATGAGTGTGTAAAAATTACAGATTTTGAAGAAATACTTTTATTGGTTCAAACATAAAATCTAGTTCTTTAAACTAATTAAGGTATTTTTCCAATTTGAAATCTCCTTCTCAAACATACTCTTATCTCTAGTGATTTAAAAATTAAATAATTTGTGAAGGATAGAGTGGACACGATGTAATTTTTATTTCTTATTTCATTATTTCACCACATGATCAATTAATTAATTCCTAATTTCGATTATTCAATATAAATCGATAACTGCCAGAATATGAGAAAATAGTTTTATAAATTATTATAAGTGGAACAGTAATAATTTAAAAGCACTTCGATTACTTATAAAATATTCAAAATTAAAAAAAATATATATTAATAAAAAATTTAAAAAGAATTTTAGAAAGGAAATATTTTTACAATACTCTGTTATTATTATATTAATTATTTTTAAAACGAAAGATGTATTTCGAAAAAAATATTTGATGAATTATATTGTTTTGTAAATGAGCATTTCATAAAATCCAAGAAATTATTCTGAAATGAAATATTTTTTTAAATACATAGGAAAAAAGAAAGCAATGAATCTAACTAAATTAAAAGATCATTGTATTTATAGCAATATAAAATTCAGTGAAAAGTTTTTCCCAAGAACTTTAAGATTTATGTGAAAAATCATTAATGTTTTCTTTGTAAGAAGAGAAACACATTACTTTGATTAAAATTTCAACGATGTCTTTGCGCCCGTTGTAGCAGGCAATATACAGAGGAGAATATTTAGTAATGGGATGAATCCGGCCATCAGCACCATTTTCTAGAAGCAATTTGACTATTTCTTTTTGTCCCTCCTCACAGGCTCTAGAAATGAAAATTCAAATATTGTAGCAGATTATACATGGAACATTATACATTATACAAAGCCAATATGTTTTTTTTTTCAATTCCTATTATTAGCTCTATCTCTCTCCCTTCCTCCCTCCACACACACAATGATCATCGAG
>JAOUZG010033416.1:678451-693666 GCA_026289955.1 Argiope argentata
TATATATATATATATATATACTCGATTCCAAATGCACTTTTTAAAACTTGTAGGGGATGATATTTGATGTTAATACAGTTTTTTCAAATATTAACTCATTAATTTGGTTAATTTTTATTATTTAGTTAAAAACTTATTTTCCTGTCAAAAAAACTTCATTTTCCCACCGCGATTAACATTTTAGTTTGTTTTTTTCCCACACTAATAAGGTTAGGTTTAACATGTTTTCGACCGATTATTTCAAACTATTAATGGTACACTTTAATCAATTTATATTTGGTTCCTTACATTAATTTACATTTGGTTCATTTTAATTAATTAACTATTAATGATGTCGATTATTTAAAATTAAAATTGTACATTTTAGACGGTATTTTGTTATTAATATCGGTATTAATTTTATCGATATTTTGTTATTTTCTTAGTGTTTGATTCATTTAAAATTAAACAATGTTAATTAATCAATTTTTTTTATTTATTTCAAGTACTTATGAATTGAAATAAAACAGAATAAAGGAAATTAAAAATTTGTGATCTGTATCGCGTTACCCCAACTGGCGTAGAAAATCCAGACGTTTGCACTGCCCTAATCGGCATTGAAAATTTACGCAATCGCAGTGCGTTCAGATTTATTTTCTAACGAATACGGACTTGATTTTGTTCTAGCCAGGTATAATTTTTTGATTAATTATTTATATTAATTGTAATTATTTAATAAATATTAACTAAAATAAAATTTTTCTTTGTTAATATAAGTAGGAATTAACTTAAAAAATATTTTTATATTAGCTGTTTTTCATTTAAATGAATCGAAAATTATTCTTCAAGATACTATCCTATATAACTATCCTATTCATAATTGTTCATTATGATACTCTATAGCTAAAAGACTAAAACTGACACTGAAAAAAAAGCCTTAAAATTCCGAAGTTGCGTTGAAAACATGTTGCTTACAGTTTTAATACAGATGTGTGGTATTTGTTTATTTTTTTGCTCTCGGATTCATTTGGCGATTTTCAGATCTAGCCAAGATTGCCAAGCTACATTATTACAAGAATTCATCCTTTCGCCAAGCTGGTAACTTTACATAACGATTTTCCGAATTCACTATACGATCAGTTTATGGCAATTACTTGGTTGGCGACAATTTTTTCCCCCAATTTAATGCGTGATTTCTAAAGAGTTTGACTGCAGTTATAAAGAAATTCCAAAATTTTTACGAAGTATTTTTTTTCTAAGGGAATATATAACTTACACATTCATACAGAAAAGAAATGAAGAAAATGAAATAGCAGATTTTAAATTAAATCATAGATATATTCCTAAAAATTTTAATCAACAAAATTAAAAAAAAGCACAAATAACGCACGGCAAATACTTTTAGAAATGATATATGAAATAGGATAAATCTTTCAATACCTTTTGTGATTCAATATTTTTTTAATTATTATTATGCTTAAGGCTTTTAGGCCATTAGTTATTTTCAACATATTCTTACTTGAAAAGCAAAGTACTGCAACCATTTGGAGTACTGTTGATGATCAATTCAGTTTCTCTTCCAAGTTGTTTTATTAGTTGCTTTGCTTTATTTACATCGCCTTTACTGCAAGATTCCCATAAAGCTGTAAATGTAAAAAAAAAATTGCTAAAAATGAGCTATAGAATTAACAGTGTTAACCTGTATCAATACCGATGGAAATTTAGTGAATAATAGAAGTACAGAAGCCTTTAACTTTTTAATATATTATAATTATTAATTGTGTGGTGAAAACTTCATAATCTAGATAACATCCTCATGGCATGAGTAATTTTTTTTCTCTAGTGGTTATGTTACTCGGATGCAAACCCTAATGTTGCGAGTTCGGTCCTAACAATCCTTTGCCATTCACTCACAATAGTGACTCGCGATTTTGAATATGTTGCTTTCGTACAGCTATTGAGGCGCCCTCTACTGGCAGCAAAAGTCGTCAGGCCCATTAGAAACAACAGCCAATCATTACCAACAACAACTCATACACTCGCCATACACTTGGCACAAATGTATCGTTAGTCTCACCACCGATTCGGTGATGAAAGAGTATATGGTGAAATCTTCATAAGCCAGATAACATCTTCCGGACACGAATAATTACTTTTGCCTAGTGGCTATGTTACTCATTACAAACCCTAATATTGCGGACTCGGTCCAATACACGTTCTCCACAATTGCAAATTCTTATATTATAATTTTCAGCATTAGTATTGGTGATGATGTCGTGTCCGCTTTTTACCACGGAAGAAGGGGTAAGTAGCTTCTGAGGGTATGAACCCCTGCGCACCCGAGGGCAGAAGTCTGACTTCTAGCTCATATGAGGATGAAACACCCACCCACACGCTTGCACAACCCCCTTTTTACAGGGGGACACATTCACACATCTCACAGATAGCACACAGAAGAACAACCATGCCCGAACAGGGACTCGAACCCGGGATTCACAGAAGACGAGGAAGACATGCTACCTCTGTGCCAGAAAGCCGACCCAGCATTAGTATAATATTTATAAATAAAACTACTGCAAACATTATTTAAATAATATTGGATAACTGAAATATATATATAAAAAATTCGAGAATGCTTAAACATAAATTTCTTTGCCTGTAATGAAAAATAAATAAAATAAAAATTATTATTTGAAGCATTTCTGGTTCCTTAGGAAAGATATTTTTAAACAAAAATTATTTTAAGATGTTAAAATATAAAATGAATTACGTTTTAGATAAAGTAAAAGTTAATAGTGAATTTTAAAAATTCGTTCACAAATTACACAATAAAAAAAAGAAATGGCAAAAAAGAAAGAACAAAGTTTTTCACTTGGTTGTTCTTTCCTAGAAATCTAAATATTTTGTCACATAAGCTTGAATCAAAAATAATCTTTATAATTAATAAAGAATATGGGGGGAAAGGTGTGGAATGTATTAGCATTCTACAGGCCAGGCCCGTTTGATTTAGAACTATGAAATTTCATGCACATATACTTTGGAGGGAGAATCTATTTTTGAAATTTTCATCAGAATTTAAAATTATTAAAAATAAAGAAAAAAAATTAAGTTTTTCCACCCACTTTCATTTTTGAAAACGCTACATCACAAGAATGGCTTTCACATCATTAAAAAATTAATTTGATTTAATAATTACTTTTTAAAGCAAATTTTTCCTGAATTTCTTCAATATTTAAAATGATTTTTTTGTCTAATTTCCAACAACATATTGCATGACGAAATTCCAAACCGCTTTCATTATTTTTATCAAACATTTAATCGTACGATTTTCTTCTATTCTTGGACATTAAAGAAGAAGGGTTAAATTCCATATCTGTATTGTTTAGAAAACAAAGTCAACTTACAATACCGCCAAAATTAGATGACCGAGATATTTATGCTTTTAATAGCGCTAATGTCATGGTAATTGTTTTCAATAAGAATATTCATATGCCCAATGAATAGAACACATGAAAGGCAATAAAAATAATACTGCTTTAATATCTAAAAACTTGAAACATGTACATAATGTTATATTTAAAGATTCAAATGCAGACAAATATAACCAATAACTAGTCACCGATTGCGACTAGTAACTAATAGCAGAAAGAAAATAAATTATTGCAAAAACCCAAATAAATTTATTAATAATTTAGCTACAAAAATAATAATTAATTAATCAGTATATAACTGCTGAATTTTGGCAACATCAATGAGGTATAAGAATACGAAACCAATATATGTGAAGATTTGGATGGATGGATGATGTGAGTCAATCATGCCAGAACGACTGAAGGAAATTAGATGAAATTTAGCACATAAATAGATTACAGTCTACAGAAGAACATAGGCTCATTTTTATTCCGGTTAATTAAGTGGTTAATTTTTTATTAATTGAAAACTAAATTTTCAGCCAAAAAAATAAAAAAATCTGAAAACATCTGCTTGAGTTTTTGGAATAGTTTGTTTTTATTTTTCTATTTCCGGTATTCTTTTAATATTATCTTATCCACTGGAATTCTTTGTGATTTATTGTAAGATTTCCCAACAGAAAACCTTTTTCATCAGAACAAAAAAATTTTAAAAAATCTAATCGTTTGTTTTTATCTTTCTGTTTCCGTTTTTCATTTTAATATTATCTTACTATTTTCAAGGAAGGCTCATTAATTTTTTTTCTTACGTTGTTCTTGTGTTAATATAATTCGATATATCCTGTTCATTTCTCTTGATTTTTTTTTCTTGCTGTACATATTCCTTTTGCCTATTTTCATCATTTTCGATTAAATTTTTAAACGAATCTTTATTGTTTCATGTACATAACCTTTAAGTAGTTTTTTTCCCCACGCTAATGAGGTTAGACGTAACAATGTTTTCGACCGGTTATTTCAAACGATTCTGTTCATTTTCGTAGTGTATGATAAATTTAAAATTAAACATTGTTGATTGATAGATCTTTTGATTCCTTCAGAAGTGCTTTTGAATGAAAATAAAATAGATGAATTGGAATTAAAATTTTCTAATCTGCATTGCGTTACTCCAACTGGTGCTTAAAATTCACGTCTTTGCGTTGCTCCAATTGACGTTGAAAATTTAAGCATGCATACGGTTTCGATAACATTTTAGACTGTCAGTTCTCAAATAAACACATCAAATTTTCCATGCGTACGAAGTCGCGGGTAAGAGCTAGTAACAAGATATGTTCAAATTTAATATTTAGTATCAAAACGGCATGCCATTATGGCAAGAATATCTGCAATAAAACACTACCCAGAAATTATATCTATTCACATTCAAGTTCCTGGCATATGACTACCTGATTAATGAACCGCGTTCAGATGACAGCATAATTCTATTATCTATCATGATTTTCGCACGTCATTATCTAAGATGGGATAATGCGCATGGCTGTCACAATGCCGTTCTATGCAAATGCGATTATATTATACAAACGTCAGACGAAATAACTTGCGGAAAACAATGGCAATACGCTAAACTCGAGAACTCATGAAAGGATTGTTTTGAAATGCGATTTAGATAATATATTAATCTACTGATAACAATATCGGGTGTCAACAGACTGAGCTGCTAAAGATAGAAAATGGTAGTACGAAATTAGTAGAGTATCAGATTAAATCGGCAAGCAATACAGTCAGAAGTCATTATTTTACTCTTTTAACATATTAAAAACTACCTCTAACAGACCGTTTAACTCCAGATTTACGGATGTCGGCCGTATACCTATTTTTACTGAAATCTGTCTTTTTGACGGGTAAATTAAAATAAAATTTTTTGTAAATCTTTATATTTTAAATCAACATTTTTTTTATTCATAGATGTCTTCTATACATTTTTTTACATGTAAACTCTATTTTGGATGCACACTTTCCACATACATACTTGTTACATTTAATGCAAATGTTATTTGACCTATTTTTTTTACATAACCCAATTTGACAAGACGTTCGCACATTTCGAATTTGTACATCAGACAATGAATTGCAACGTATTTTGTTCGTCGCGATGGTCGCTGCCTAGTTCTTCAGCTAATTGAAAAAAAAAATGATGAAATGGTTATTTTTGATATGACAGGGTTTGCAAATAATAAGTCCAAACGTATGACTCATACACTTATTGTACACAGCCGTTATTTATTTATTTATTTTTATTTTATTTTATTTATTTATTTATTCATTTCTGTTATTTCGCAAGATTTGAAACATTTGGTGGTAAATTAAGTAGCCCGTCAGTTTGACGGATTTTCGTAAGAATAGATATATAACGTATATATAGAAAGAATAAAATGTAGGTCTTTCGGAGGATCAAATGGAAAAATATATTCAATGCATTATATCATTAAAAACCAATATGTAATATCTTAAGAATAATATTTACGTATTCGAAATTTTAAGGCATGAAATCGGAAACCCGTCAAATTGACGGGTTCCGTAAATCCAGTGTTAACGTATAAAAACTCTTATTAACTTTCGTTAATTAGAATTCTGATGAAACAAAACATTTAAGTATTCTTACTATTAAAGTTCTGAATAACGTTTAAAATAATTCAATTTTTAAAATCTAATAATAAACTTTGAATTCAGTAGCTCATTTACTTACTGTCATTAAAAATTTTTGTTAAGACTATTTATTCTCTAAAATGTTTTTTTCAATGGAAAAGAAAGATTTCACTTCGAACATTTTGAACATACGGTATTTAGAATGTTATAAAAACACGGAATAAGGTGGGGGTGATAATTGACTTTCTTTTCCATTGTTAATAATAAGATATTAGTGTGCTATGAAAAGTAGCAGTGGTTATCTTTTTTTAACCTTAAAAATGACACGTTTAAATTTATTCATATATTTAACTTCCCATAACTTAATTAACGATATTATTTTAACTAAATGCTTCTTAATAAAATTTTCCATTTTAAGAAAGTTTAAAAATTACATTCATTTTATTATTTAAGTTATAAGATATACTGTATTTTTTACATAAATTAATAAACAAACTTATTAAATTCTTAATTATTATTAAAGTCTTCACTTATTAAAATGGATAAATCCATTTAAAAATAAATCAAATCCGATAAAAATACCCTTTTAAAATAATTTTTTTTTGTATCCAGATTAATATAATGTAAAGAAAAATATTGAGATTAAACTTTAAAAAAGTAAAAATTAGCAGCAGAGTTGCTTAAAATTTCTATAATTTTTTAAAACCCAAAATTAAGTAAAATATAATGAAATATTTGATCGTAAATTTCAAGTGATCATATGAGAACATTATTATTTTTAAATCATTATTCATCTTAATTAATTTAAGTCATTAACCAATTTAAACCGGTTTGAAACAATCACGAGACTTCTCTATCAGTTGTATCCCTCTCTTTATATTATATATATATATATATATATATATATATATATATATATATATATATATATATATATATATATAATTTTTTAATTTTAATTTTTCTAGCTGGCAAACAAAATTTTGGAGTCTGACAGATTTTGAGATGAAAGACAGCTATGATGTCATAATTTTATGTCAACATTTTAAAAATGCATCTGTGGTCAAAGAGCCATACGTAATAACAAATCGATACTGGTGAAAGTAGGTCAGCCTTTTAAAATCACACCTACTGTCGAAGGAGCACGCATAATACAAATGCAATATTGATAAGAGCATGTCAACTTTTTAAAAAAGAATCTGCTTTCAAAGAAGCATATGTAAAAGTAATGCAATACTGTTAAAAGCAGGTACATTTCCCCGGAGACATCAAAACTTCTTAACCAAAACAACATCATGTTCTCACATGATAAAAAAAATTGATAAACAGTAAACTTTACAACCATACAGCTTTAAAATAGAAAAAGATATTTAAATAAAATAAATACAGGAAAATCGATCTGGTGTTCTAAGATATCAATTTCAACTTGAATTACTGAACAAACACATAAACGTGAATTGTTTTCAAGCGATGCGCTATAAGAAGTACCCGACATGATCTGTCTGTCACTTGTGTCACATAAAAATTTCATATGAGAAGCACGCTATTTGTCACGCGGAAATTTTCCGTCATATTGAAAGGAAAATTACTATAATCAAAAATCAATATGTTGAAACAAAGTATTATTAATTTTGACGAAAAGTTTATAAAAGTTATCGGAAAAGGGAAAGTCTATGTTCTGAAAACTTCACATTTCTGTATAGCATAAGTTCAGATAACCTAATACGAGAATAAATTTTTAAAAACATTATGTTTTTAGACATCAAATTGTTTTAACACATATTACTCGAAATGTAATTTTAATGTGTTCTATCAGCAATTTAGTAAAACAGGATGGGTTTTTTTTTCATATTTTCTTTTCTTTTAAATGTTTATGAAAACAAATCGACTTTATCAAACTAGAAACAATTATTCTAAAAAACTGTTAAAACGGTTAAACTGTGAAATATTTAAGGTAATATTGCTAATAAAGCCAACTACAGGTTTGAATGATACCTTTCAAGAAAAAGTGGCTTACTGTTTTGTAAAGAAAGTTAAGAAAAAGTTATACATTGAGCTGAATCAATTCAATAAATATTACTTCAGTAGTTAAATTGAGTTTTACTTAAAAATAATATGTTGAAATTTTTCAGAAGAAAAATAAAAGCCGAGAAGCACACTTCTTTTAAAAATTCTAATAAATTTTTCCACAAATGAGAGACGCTATGTTTTACATGGTTTCTAGTTATCGTTTTATTTTGATTTCGTAGATTTAATCTCTTTCCACGCATTTTACGAATTGAAGAAAAGAATATAGACAAAAAGAAAGAATGTAGAAAAAGAATATCTGATAAAACTTTTATTATTCCACAATGGTTTTGATGAATTTTATCAAAACACTTTAACTCTTCTATAAGCAATAGAAAATTTCATTAATTTAGCTGCAGAAAGATGAGGTCATAAGTGGATAATATCCATATCCTTTCAATCCTATACAATTTTTTTAAAAAAAAAAAATCATGTCTAAATACTATTTTACTACGTCTATCATTTCAAAGTTTTTTTTTCTCTTTTTGTAAAGGTGTAAACATTTTAAAAATTCGATTTTTTTTATTCACAGAATGCTGATAATGTTTTGTTTTTTAAGAAATATTATAATTACTAGCATTCCCGCACCCGGCATTGCTCGGGTAATGGAATTAGCGGAGGATAACAGTGCTCCGTGCTCTTAGTTACGAAAATCCCCTATAATAATTACTTATCACCTATAATTTTTTCTAATTTTGGGAGGGTCCCTGGGCCTTCGGACTCCTTATATATATACCCTTGTCCTTAACCGGTCCTTAACGATCCTTTTAAAGTATTGATTTTCTTTATAAACGCAAGCCATCCACATTTTATTGTTATACCTATGTATAAGCAAAAACTTCTTTGTATACAGCATTTTTTTTTGGGGGGGGAGGTTCTGGTGCTAAAATTATTAAGCTGCTACATAAAATTGGCCGTGTGAAAAACTGTCTCCTATTAAATCGATCCCTGATACTTTTAATTTCTGTCCTTGTGACTTATTGATGGTTATTGCTAAGCAAACTTTTACAGGAAACTGCTCTCTTCTAAATCCAAAAGGATAGTCCGACGGAATTAGTGGATTGCGGGGTATTAAACCCAACTCTCCTCGAGCACATCCAGTAATTATCGTAGCTTCGATTACATATTTATTAAGTCTAGTCACTTGTAGTCTAGTGCCATTGCATAACTTTGGTGGAGATAGGTTTCGTAGTACCATTACTGGTGTCCCAACTTTCAGGTGAAGTATGTGAGATGGAAAACTTGGAATGAATTCATAAGACGCGTCATTTTTGCAGGATTGTTTTCAAAATTGATCAGGGTGTGCCAAAACAATGCCAAATTATACAAAAAAAATTTAGTCTCATTTTTATTTATCAATGGATTGGATTTGTAATGTTGAAGAGGAAAACATAATAAACGTTTATAAAGGTTATCAGAAAAGGGAAAGTCTATGTTCTGAAAACTTCACATTTCTTTATATGCATAGCAGATATCACAAATACGCATAGCAGATATCATTTTAATATTTTTTTTTTCATGCGGTCTTAAATCTGGGGAAAAAAGGGGGTTTTATTATATTTTCAGAAGAATTTAAAGCCATTTTAATATGTTTTTCAAAGAGTTAGCTTAAAATGAAATTTAAAAGTAAAGAGTTAATAGAAATAAAAAAAAAGAACTTTGGTTATTACGAACAAATAACACGATGCATGTAAATTCATTCAAAATAAATAATTTCCAAGACATTTTTTTTTCTTTCCCTTACTCCCCCCCTCTTGCTTGGCGCAGCATGGCCAGGATTTTTTAGTGCCAGAAAAAATCAATCAACTTTTATTCCCCTCCCCACTTCTTTAAATAGGGTTTTCCCTATAGGGATATTTGATGCACGATATTTGCTAAATACTTAATTTAAATGTCCTTTATTTCAGGAAGTTTGACTTTCTCTCACGCATTTTCTACTACGCAGAATTTTCAATAACTGCTAAACCAGTCCTCGATTTCATTATAGTTATATTTTTTACTCCAGCCAGATTCGATTGTTTTCGGAGCTGAAAACTGCAATACTCGTTTTTTTCCCTTTTCTAATTTTTGCCTTTTTATTCCATCTGTATTCTAATAATAATTTTTGTTTGGATTTCAGTTTCACCTTTCAGTTAAAATGATTTACAGTTTAGAGATATTTTAAGATTTTAGGGAACAAGTAGAGCAACAGATCACAGAAAACAGTGAAAGCTCAAAGATGTATGAATTTGAAAATAACGTGCTTATCAGAGGCCAGTCCAGTGATGTGATTTTTCCAACTGTCCGCGCCCTCTCTGGTCAGCCATGGAATGCTATAACATTCTCGCGTTCTTAATTTGCAAATAGAAGGTGGTAAAGGGCGTAGAAAAAGTTTTTCTCTTTATAAGAATTTGTAGTGGAACAATATATACCGTAAATGCGGGACTGCTATATTCCAGTCTTGCCGCCTCCTGGTGGCTTAAAAGAGAACTCCCTCCAGAGCGATTCGGACTTTCCTCGAGTAAACAGCTAAGTTTATCTTGTCCCATTACTATGCTTTGTAACTGTAAATGTTTAATTGCTTGTCTTTGTTTATTTGTATTGGAAAACTGTCTATGCCAATTAAATGTTTTAAATTGAAATTACCCCGAGATATTTTCTTATAAGTGCTCACACAGTAATCATTATAAATTTAAAAATAATGATTGAGGCCGAAACCTTGGGAATTTTAAAAAGATGAAAAATGATGTACAGAAGGGATGCACAACCTATAGCCCGCGTACCCTTTGAAGTTGGTCCGCGATTGTTGTTAATAAAATAAGACAATTTAAAATGAAATGAGACTTTTTCAAATAAATAGGGAAAAAATCTGATACGAAAACGATTCTACATCAGAATAAATAATTTACAGTCGTTCATTAGGTTTATTTACTTTTCATTACGCGGCTTTTCAGTTTGTTCCCTTCATGGCTACCTGCGAGAACGAGTTTTTGTATAGGAGAAGCTCGCGGACGTGAAAAATTTCCACACATGGAAATGTAGTATGGGGATCAAATTGAAATCTTGCGTAATGCATATGATGATCGGTTTTCAGATTTTGAAAAGTGCCAAACAAAAATCGACGTATTTTCTCCATTTTCTGTTGATGTAAATCTAGTGGCTGAGAGCATGCAGTTAGTCTTAATTAATTTACTGAATCCTGATTTTTTTTAAAAAATCAGTTGAAAGAAAAACCGATATTAGAATTTTATAAATACTTATCCGAGGAATTTTAGTGCTCAAAGCAAAATGCAGCAGCATGTGCAACTTTATTTGGCAGCACATATATGTGTGAGCAGACTTTCTCACTACTGAATTTAAACAAATCATAAATAAGAAATAGAATAGCAGATGACAACCTTTCTGCTGTTCTACGTATTGCCACAATCAATCTTAATCTCAACATAGAATCAATAACTTCAAATATTAAATCCCAGCCATGTCATAAATTTTTACTAATTTTGATAATTTTTTCCTCAAAATTGTTCTCTATATAATTACCAAAAATTTTCCTTTTGTTATTCTATCTCTAGTTTGCCACCTTTTTAGCAGGAATCTATTTTTAGATAAAGTATTTTAATTATATCTATAATGTTTGTGGGTTTTATTCATTTATTTATTGCATAATGTATGCATGAGTAAAATAAAGTAATAATTGTAATTCATGCGTATTGCATATAAACGTTTATAACATGTGTCAACATTCACGTGCTGCTTTGGCCCTCAACATGATCTTTTTTCATATTTTGGCTCCTCATCCTGAAAAGTTTATGCATTCCTGATGTACAGTCAAAGATTTTTATCATACCAATGAAGTACTCCATCATTATAATGATTACATGATATGACACTTTGATGAAACACGATAATAAACGAGGAATATACAAATGATTCTTTACCATAATTTAATTATGGTTAGTTTCCAATCATCAAACCAGATTCTTGATTATCTGTTATTAGTCGCCTTTAGCCATCAGTTAATTCATCAAGATAAATATAATATTTAAACTTAGTGGAATATAACTTCATGTCGTTTTCTGTCACATTATTAAATATTTAAGCCATACTAATTGTTTCACATCAGTTCATTGCATTTTTATGCGCCAAGTAAAGAACTCAAATATTAAATAGAATCCTTCTTTCTCAGTTTACAATATTGGAAAAGAAAATCTTACGATTAAATATTTGACGAAACAAGGAAAATGGTTTGAAGTCTAACGCAACAATGACTCTATTTTGCAAATCAGATGATATTTTTTAAATTGCCAATAATCAGAAACAATTTACATAACTTTTCAATAGGTATCGCTAAAAAGACATTTAAAAAAATTGAAATTGTGCAAAATTTATTTTTGTGTTATTATTTAATTTAGAAATTTTATTTTATTTATTGTATCATTATTTAAACCTATTCGCGGTCAATTACGAATATACTCGTGCTTGGCAGAGTGTTACTCATTGACAGTACGAATATACTCGTGATACTTTCGATATATTATAACGTACTACTTGTCAAACTTGCAAACTTTTTATGGCCACAAACATAAATATACTAGTGTAAAAACTTGAAAAAAAAAGCTACAAATAAATTGTTTTTACAAAAATTCTACTTTATTTAACCCATTCGCTACCAAGCTTAAATTGTATGAGGTTATTCCCATTGCCATTCCTGTTTTGAGTGTTATTATTTATCTAAGGTTTATTCTTTCAAAATAAATACACATATTTTGTCATAAATTATCATATACATGTTTAAAAATCCAACACGGATATAATCGTGGTTGGCAGGGTGTTACCCATTGTCAGCACGAATATACTCGCGATACTTTCAATATATTATAACGTACAACTTGTCAAACTGGCAAACTCTTTACGGCCACAAACATTAATATACAAGTGTAAAAACATAAAAAAAGCTGCAAATAAATTGTTTAAAAAAATTCTACTTTATTTAATCCATTAGCTGCCAAGCCTAAATTATATGAGGTTATTCCCATTGTCAATCCCGACCATACTCGTGTTTGATTTTTATACATGTAAATGATTATTTATGACAAAATATGTTTATTTATTTTGAAATAATAAAACTTAGATAAACAATAACACTCAAAACAGAAATGGCAATGGGAATTAACCTCATACAATTTAGGCTTGGCAGCGAATGGTTTAAGTTCCCATTGTCATTTCTGTTTTGAGTGTTATTATTTATCTAACTTTTATTATTTCAAAATAAATACACATATTTTGTCATAAATAATCATTGACGTGTATAAAAATCAAACACGAGTATACTCGTGGTTGGCAATGGGAATAACCTCATACAATTTAGGCTTGCCAGCGAATGGGTTAAGTTATCGCGGTAAAACGACAAAGTTAGTTTAATTTTTAATTGATTAAATTTCAAAAACTTAATTTTAAGACGTAAATTCCCACACTCTTAGATATATATGTGCCAAATCCGATAACAAAAGGGAAAACGGTGCATCCTGCAGAATGCCAACACTAACAGATTCATCTCTGAGGGATGACGGCGACATCAAACAAATTTAAGAACACAAGATAACAGTAATTTAGTAACAAACTTACCGACATGAAGTTCTTCTCGGTGTTGCTCACGGTCATCTGGAAGAAAAATAAATCCCGTAAATAAAGTGTCAGGGGGTCTAAACAATATATTATCCATAAAAACAGATAGATTATCTCGAGCATCTCACTACAAAACAAAACAACACATCAAATGCCAAGTGCATCATTGCATGGTAAAGGTGCATCGCGATTACCTGAATAAAGTAAAGCGATCTGAAGATGAACAGCTGCGAGTTGAACTACGAGTACGTTCGACGTGGAGACAGGTGAGATAGCGGAGAAAGGCAAGCATAAAACAATATTCGGTTATGCAAGTAAGGAATAGGCAAAAAATTATAATGAACTTATTGTTTATCAACGAAGCGACAGCGATACGATGAGTCATACTATTTCAGCGAACGCCTCACGTGGAGACGAAAAAATCGATTTAGTTTTTCGGTAAACATTAAAGATGGATTGATAGGTTAAATCTATATATATTTATAAAAGAAATAACTGAATCAAGTACATCATGTGCTGAGAGATAAGGAAAAGGTAATAGAGGAAATCTCCGAGATAAGTCAAAAAGATAAATTACGGAATGTAGTTGAATCATTTAAGTGATATTGAACGACAGGGGAAAAGTGCATAGTATTATGAATAAATATGAAATCAATTTTACCTGCAACTTCGTACTCATGAAAAAGCACACAACTAACCTAAAAACAATTTATTTACAGTGCGTACCTCGAATAAAGCAAAATCGTAAATCAAGTCTGCATTTCTTTAAAATCAAGTAAAGTCTTTTTTTTTTTGTCTGTCGAGATTGAGATGGCTACAACAGTATTATATACATATTTTTTTAAACTTTTTATCAAAATGAAAACACAGTAGTCAACAGTTACAATACACTGCACATGCTTGAATTTTCAAAGCCAATCGGCGCAATCAAACGCGTGAATTTTCTACGTCAGTTAAGGTAACAAAATACAGATTAGAAATTTTTAATTTCCTTTATTCCGTTTTATTTTAATTCGAAAGTACTTCAAAATGAATCCGAAAGATCGATTAATCAACAATGTTTAACTTTAAATGCATCAAACACTAAGAAAATAAACAGAACCGTTTGAAATAATGGGTCGAAAAAATGTTAAGCCTAACCTCATTAGCGTGCGGGGGGAACAAGTCTTACTCAATTGGAAATGAAAAATTTTGGCGGGAAAGTAAGAAAAGTGTCGTTTTTACTATTCTCCCGTTATTCTCTCTCTCTCTCTCTCTCTCAGAACATTCCTCGGGTCTTAACGAAACTATTTTTTAAAAAAAAATTAGCCGAATTGGTAGAGCTATTCTCGAGTTCTACGCTTAGCAATACATTTGGCGATTCATTTTTATTTATATAGATTATAATGATATTTGTGGGTATATAAATAATATTTTTAGGTCAAGATTAGTCCCTGAGAAAACGATGTGAACTACATTGCTGTTGTTGTTACCTACATTCCTAAAACGTTTTGCGTGTATATATATATATAT
>JAOUZG010033416.1:693766-706246 GCA_026289955.1 Argiope argentata
ATATATATATAAAATCTTAATTAATTTCTTAATTTTTAGCTTAATTTAACATATATTTTTAAAAAAATTCTAAATTGTTATCTCATTTCCTGATCTCATTTTACATTTCCTATTTAATAAATCTAATGAAGCTTTGCAAAAATATTGCGTCATCGGCCCCCACGTGCCGAGTGAATGGATAGAGATCGATGATAAAAAAATTCTTCAAAAAGAATCCTGCGTTTCTCATGTCATAGTCAACACTAGTGAGTATTATTGTCAAAATTCGACAAGTGTCAGATTTATGAGAATCTCATGGTATATAAGACCAGGTTGAATAATTTCGTTCTCTTTTTGTCTTTTTAACCCTCGCCTGTTTTTGCGTCCCCGCTGCTTGTACATAATGCGTACCTCCTAAAGATGGAATAAAAAGAATGTGTGTATCCCCTCCTTGTAAGCACATACATAAATTTAGGGGATAGAAAACTTCACTCCCTACCACTCCAAGACTCCTTTATAGAAAAAACTTAACAATTTACTCTTTTTGAGAAAAGGTCCGCGGTATCTTAGTGGTCAGATCTCGGTATTAGAACAAGAGGATTTCAGATTCGAGACCAAATTGTACCGAAGAACGGTTGTGTAACCAAATATGCCACACATTAAATGTCTTATTACTGGTTTGATGTAGAAGTTTAGAGAGGGGATGCCAGTTCAGGTGAAGTCTTCGTCATCTGATCGCGTTTCAAAATAAAAGAGGTCTGTCCTAAAATTGCTTTAGAACGGGCTGTTATTATAACAAAACTGACCAAAACTAATTTTGAATATTATTAATAAACCTTTGACAGAGAAAAATAAAGAAGAAAAATACGACAATTTGTTTTTCAGTCAAAACCGTTTAAAATTAAAAATTATTGCTATATGCATTTCAGACAATAAAGTATAAGAATAATTTCTAATCATTTTCCTTAGTGTACATTTATTTGTATTAAGAAATAGCAGAATGGATAGATTGTAAGTTAAAACTAAAAGTATCTCAGAATAAAAGTATCTGTGGTTTAGCAATTACTGATACTACAAAGGCCTGCCGAATAACAATCGATGGCCTGCTTCAAGTAAAGAGAAATTCTTTTGTATCGTGAAAAACCGTATCAAATTTTTTGCACGAAACACATTTATGAACGATTTTAAACTGTCAGAACTTGCCCGCACAATACGAGAATAAAGCAATTTGAGTTCAAAAGGTCAAAATAGTCTTGGATGTTTTGAATGAGGTGTCTTGTGCGCTGTTCCCCGCGGTTTCGGAAATTATGTTTCTCAAACCATTAATCAGTCACGTTTCTTCGTTTCAAAATATGACTGAAATCGTTTGATTCTTCCAATTTTTTTTGGTGCAGTATTTTATTACTCTTATTGGTAACACACTTTTAATTTTCTTTTTTTTACATTTGATTCCTGATTTTGATAAGACTTAATGTACAGTTTCACGGAAAGCACGTCGAAAACGCACCAAACGTTCAAAAACTCGCCAAAGTTCGTCATCTAGGACCTGGAAACGAAACTTTTTAGAATTGTTAAAAGTTATCACGGTTACATATGGTGAGAACTTCACCAAAATAAATCAACTTTTTAGACCATACCTTAATCTTAAATACAACCCTGATTTCTTTTTCATTTACATTTACTGGTAATTACACCCTCTCAGTTTAGGTTTCATTTTACGGAGTCTGCCTATTGCAATGGTTTTCATAGCACTATTACTTCGGGGAAAATATTGCACATCTTCATAGATCATGAAATAAGGTTTCAAGTAGAATTTACTGTTTTAATTTGATTTTGAGTAAGTGTGGTGTTCTTTAAAGATTGAAAAAAAAAGATTAAAATGGAATCTGCTATGCATATTTCAACGTAACATGTCACAACATCATGCTCGTGCAAGTTAAATTATATTTTTATTCATTTTAATTGCTTCATTGAATGAATCACTTTAGTATTGCAAAGGATCATGAAAAAAACTTTGTCTCGCATTGATTGCTTAAAAAAATATCGCATTTCCTATTTATTCCATTTCATTTAAATCACATGCTCAAAATGACATTTTTCTAGGTTTTATTTGCTGTAGTCATTAACTTAATTTTTTTAATCAGAGCTTTTGTAAATGAGATGGCAAGGCGTTATTAAAAGCTGATTTTTTGAAACGCTGGTACAGATAATAAAACTTTTATTTTTCGTCTACGGATTTTTGTTGACGCCACAAAGTCATTCACAAAACAACATAATGTTCTGACATGATAAAAAGAAAAGAAAAAGAAACTCACTTCCAACTCTACGAAGTCCAAAACTAATCAAAATGTAGAGTAATCAAAATCTAAGCATGTTTTTGATATTTTCAGTTTATTTTTTGAAAAAATTATCTCATAGTAATAATTTTTACATTACATTAAAAATTTAAAACTCGCTTTTATAATTATAAACATTATATTTTCGTACAATGTTTGACCAATTCAAAATTTTTTACAAAAATTAATTTGACACCATCTACAATAATATTTACAATATTATTGTGGAACTCAAATTAATTTCAATATTCATAAAGCTCTTTAATCATGTATTTTTTCTAATATGAAAATGTAAGTAAAACCACTGCTCTGTTTAAGCATTCACTGCATAGTAAAATGTTCATTTCTGCTTTTTACATCGTCGTACTGCAGTTTTTAATTTTATTCGCTTAAATTGTAGAAGATGGATTCCATCAGATTAATTTATTTTCGTCTTATCATACAACAAAATTTTTTTAAAAAAAGAGTTATACATTATCAGTTTAAAAATCAAGAAAAATAATATTCCAAACAAAAAAGCTGGTCAACAATGGCGTGACGTATATTCATATTTAGTCATATGGAATAGATTTCTTGATTGTTAAACAGTTAGTATGGAATATCAAGTTCCAATAACCAAGTTAGTATTAAAAAAAAATCCAAACAAATAACCTGCTCATCAACGATGTCTAGCATATTCATATTTAGTAATATGGAATAAATTAAGATGGACTTGAATAGATCAATTTTTGCTAAAAATGAGAAGAAATAGCAATTTTCTTCAAATAATCAGAATCTGTGTTGTTGAATCAAGCTATTTATTGTTGTTGTTACTAATGGCACTTGCCATGAACAAGCGCGCTGACGGCCGCCAACGATTTTAAGCCGAAGGTGCGTCTCTTGTGTTTGAAGTACCGTAAACTAGGGCTAAGAGCACGATTTAGCTACACTCATCACACTCACTTGCCTAGTCCCTTTTTATAGGGGAGGCACATTGAGTTTAAAATATCACATACACGCACACACGCACGCACGCACATTAGAGAGCAGTCAGCAATATCAATTGGACATAAGCGGTGCAACAAAAAATCTAGGAGGATGCAATACTTCGAGAAAAGGTGATCGTTTTTTAACTGAAAAAAAAGAGACAAAATGAAATTTACAATTCGTACCCATAACGGACATCTGGGAAGCCATATAATGTCCTTTTTGTTTAAGACGATACTGATCCTTTTTCCCAGACAAATCTGAAATCACCTTCTCACACGTGATAAAAAGTTTTAAGATGTAGAACACGTTCGTTGACATGCAAACAGAACGTTATGAACTGTGATGAACACAATAAACTTATTTAGAATGTGGCAGTCCAATGCAAATTATCTAATTAAAGAACGACTGGAATCAGAATTCATTTTTACAGTGCAAAAGTAGAGGAAACTTTCATGAAACGTTCTTGAAGACACAAGACTGGCACATTGTAATGCACGTGAGCTTGTTAAACTATTAGTTTTCTCACATCAATGAACCTTAAATAAGGAAAAGTAATAGTTTGGGTAGCAAACAAATGAGTAAGCTCAGAAAATCGATAATTTGACTTTGTTGATGCTGTTAACCAAAAAGAATGACTAAAATGCAACTGTCTTTCTTTCTTTCTTTTTTTAACCTAAATTACATCAAAAAAGAGTTTAAAAAATCGACAATTTTATTTTGATGATACACTATATCTGTTCTCCAAAATTAGAATAAAAATGCTTATACAAGAGCTTATACCTTTAAAATTTTATGTTAGTCAAATCTATATAAATGAGCGGGCGACTTTTTACCATTGATGACTATGCTAGATTGTTGGTGAGTGTGTTTCAGTTTTAATGTCCGGTTTTGCGTAATCCATCATTACCATCCAATGGACATTGTAAGTTACCCCATATTGAAGGATTCTTCTGATGCGGGATTTTGTATTGGATAAAAGGACAATAAACATTTGGTCTATATTTTATATATATGTCAATGGCATGAGGCGTCGAGTAATCATGAATGTCCGATTTGCGTCCTTCATCATACAAGGAAGAAGTGAATATTCAACCTTTCCATGACAAGCCGATTCTATTAAAAGATTCTATTATTTCATGCCAGCATGTATTAGAGTATTATAGTACAGGCTGGTTGTAATTCAACTTCCCCTATAAATAGCATCTTACAACGAAAACGGATCAACGGGAGACTATACATAAACAAATTATACACGAGATGCACTCACGGTAACTTGAAAAGAAAATCAGTATTTAAATTTTCCCAAAATCAGTACTTAAGTTTTTTCCGAACGACCAAAACGGAATGCAGAAAAAATATTAGTATTTATTGATTAGTTTCTGATTATCTCATCGAACCACATAAAGGAAAGGCAAGGAAATCAAACTTTAAAGTAAAGAAAAGCAATAGAATGTTGTTTTGGGGGGAGGGGCAGTTCATTTTGCAGAAACAACAGATTAGGACGAAATATAGCACTAGCGGAGCCGTTGTCAATCGTCTCCAGGACGGTGTGGAGAAAGGTGCATCAAGTGACCACATCATTCACCAGCAAAATTTCAAATCGGTGGGGAGTTCAACAGCAAATCGTAACTGATCAGGTGTGATGTTTCGCGTATGAAGCGTTATGGAGTTCTTTAAGTCGTTTAATGTCGCAACATCTGCACGATAAATCAATCTTTTTAAGTGGCTCCATAACCAGTAATCGCACGGACATAAAGTATGACAACGTCTGCAAAGGTTTTATTTATAACGTACTTTATACAAATTTTTTTCTTCCTCTTCTTTCGCAAACATGCAAATCTCGACTGTTCTTAACTAGAACCGATATCTTTTTCCGGTTTTACATTTTACTACCCACAATTCTTGTTCTGGATTGTTAACATTGTCTCTGTATTCCGTTTTGGTCATTTATAGTACTGAATTTAATGTTCAAAATTCCGTGAGTGCATTTTCAGTATAGCTGAACAGAGAAGATGTTGTTTATAGGGGCAAGCTTAATTCTAACCCTCTTGTATTATCAATATGTAATATCTTGTATTATCAATATGAGTAATCGTGAATGCCTAGTTTTGTGTTATCCAACATGAATCCAATCCAATAAAAACAGTAAAAAACTCCATATTGGAGGATCTTTCGGATATAGTATTGTGAATTGGATAGCCACAGAACCATAGCCACTTGGACCAAGATGAAATTACATCTGATTAAATTAACCCCTTAACTGGTTTATTTTCCTAACTGTCTAATAAGATGACACCTTCTATTTTAGGAATATTTTCTTATTTTGATTCAAATGGACATCCATGGAAAACTTGGCTTATCTACGTATTCGAAGTCATTTTAAAATTGAATTATAATTGTTATGGATGATTTATTTTTTGTATACAACTATCAAAATTCAATAAATCGATGCACGTACGGCGTACGGGCAAACCGGTTAAGGGGTTAAACTTTATACTCAAATTCCACGAATAATCATACTTGCCAAGAAGAGCTCAATAAATTATTTTATTCTATTTTTTTATGAACAGAATAAAGAGGTTATTCAGAATAAGTTGGTATTACTTATAAACATAGTATTTTTTCAAAAAAATTGAATAAACAAATCAATTAGACAAACAAAAAATAGATAAAAACACTAAATATATAAACAAACACACATAAAATATGGGAGTGAGTATAACTGGATTCAATTAAAGCGAAAACATTCAATGATTGTTTTGTCAAGGAGAAAAGATGTTCGATTATCCTTGCTTTTAAATATTTTCATAAGAAGCCACGAACAGTTTCGTTTCATATCAATTAATATTAAAAAAATAGATAGCTAGATAATAATTAATCTAATTTTCAAAAAGTTAAGTAAATTTGTTTATAAATTGTATTTGTTATGAAATCTTTAAATTTAACTCATTCAACAAATTTTTTTGTAAACTTAAAAAAATAAAATAACACGGAAATGCTATTGATTCGGAATTTTATAAATTGCGATGGAAGAATGTTGTTTATATGATTTTGAACATTTTTGAATGATAAATTCGGTATCTAATGTCGTATTAAATAAAATAATGTTTAGATGTTATCCAACGGAATAAAAAAAATATATACTGTTCTGATTGATTCAATGGGAATCTTGATCATCACATCAGTAATAAATGAATTCAAATATAATTTTTAATTTTATTTTTTAAAAAATAAATTACCTTTCTAAAGAAATTAATTTTCAATTTTATTTGAGAGATAATTTCGTATAAAAAGGTTTTTAAAATAAAATTTCACAAAAAGAAAAAGAAAAAAAGACTTTAAATCAATAAAAGAAATAAAGTTGACAAAAATGTAAGAGGTCAATAAATGATCGCGACACGTGAAATGCAACGTGTTTAGGACATTTTAGAAATAATTTCCAAATTTTCCAATAAAAGGTCACTTAGAAATTGCAACTCTGTTAAGAAAACGACACAAAATGGCACGAGGCCGTTTTTGAGTACTTGAGATTGAGAGGGCAAAACAAAGAGACCCTGAAAAATGTCGTTATGAATCTGAGACAGTTTTAAGGAAAAATTAGTCAAAATACATTTAAAGTGGTTCAAAATAGGTTTAATTCTAAGATCGTTACACAAGACTTTAAGAGATTAAGGTGTTTACATTTTCCTTAATCTTATGACGGTTACTGATCTCGAAGAAAGATTGAACGAATGCCGGATCTGTAAAGCAAAGCTTGTTCCGGATCGCTAATTAGTCTTTAGTGTTCATGGCCAAATTCAAATGAATAGTGCAGTGGTAACATGAGATACTTGTATAAGACAAAAAATTATTTTAACTCTTTATATTATAGAATAAAACGTTGCATTTTAAGAAGATACATATTAGTAGTTAACAACAACAAAAATAATTAAAATGAAATATTCAATAGTAAATTTCAAGTCAGAACATTATAATTTTTAAGTCATTATTAATCTCAATTAATTTAAGTCATTAAAAAATTTAAAACGGTTTCAAACAAACATGAGACTTTTCTATCGATTATATATATATATAATCATGTCACAAAATGATGTTGTTCTTGGGATGAGGTTTTTGACATCAACAAAAATCTGTGGGTAAAAAATAAAAAAAACCGTAGGCGAAGAATTGAAATTTTATTATTTGCACGAGTACCACGAAAAATCGTTTTTTAATAACACGATGCCATGTCATTTACAAAAGCTCTGATTTAAAAATAATAAGTTAATGACTACAGCAAATAAAGCCTAGAAAAATGTCATTCTGAGCATATGAAAAGAAATAAATAGGAAATGGGACATTTTTTTTGAACAATCAAAGTTTTTTGGGGTCGTTTTCAGTACTAAAGTGACTCATTCAATGAAACAATGAAAATGAATAAAATTATAATTTATTAATTTTAATTGTTTCATTGAATGAGTCGCTTGGCCATTCAAGAAATTATGTTCTGACAAGATACACTGAAATAAGCATAGCAGATTTCATTTTAATCTTTTAAAACATTCATTTTCAATTTTTCTAGCTGGCAAACAAAGTTTTGGGGTTTGATTGATTTTGATATGAAATAACTATGATGTTAAAGTTCTTCGTCAGTCTTTTAAAAACGCATACACTGTCAAAGAAGCATAGCAATAATGATGCAATACTGGTAAAAAAAGGCCAATCTTTTAAAAACAAATCCGCTTTCAAAAAAGCATACAATAATGCAATATTGGTAAAAGCAGGTAAAAATATTTTGGACCTTAAATTTTGGCGGCATCAAACCAAAACAACATCATATTCTCACGTGATAAATAAAAATCTGAAGAGGATTCCAATTTATGAAATGTGATAAGAACATCCTTAAAGTAACGGCGCATGACACTTAAAATCAATTTTTTTACAGTGGCATGAGATCGCGTTGTTTAGTCTCCTCTAAAATGTGCAATGGATGCACATTGGATGTTTATCACATAAGTATAACCGATTCCATTACATGGCAAAGGTAAAACAAATAACGTTGCTTAAGAAGCATTAAAACAATTCGGAGCTTAAAGAAAAATTCGTAAAGAATTGTTCGTACGATAATTCTCTTAATATTTTCACTAAGCGGAATGGCAACCTGACTGCAGATAAATGCATTGTTTAAAAAAATTATGATATATTTTATTTTGATGAGTGGCAACACTTAAATAAATATGCAGTAATTTAAAAAACGAGAATGCAATGAGATTAATAGAATGCTTTTATAAATATTGTTTTCACAATGTCTTAATGTAGAGAAGAAAAATCAGCATACGATAAGTACAGAAATTCTTGATGCATTCGATATTGTTTAACATTTTAAATTTAATAAAGATAGCTAGTTTTATGCATACACACACACACATGTATGTATTTTTGGTAAGAGAAATCACAAAGTAGTTATATTTCAAAATGCTGGATGGCAATTAACGGTTTTGAGGAAGAATAATTCTTCACTAATCTGTATTAAATAAAGTGAAAGTGAATTGTTTAAGCTATTCTGAAGCCTTTTAACTCAATTTAATTTAATTTCTTAAGGAAATATTGAATTTTGTAGTATAATCTCATCGTGAGTAAGATAATTTCAGAAATTTACAGGCGATAGAAAAATCAAAAATAGCTTCACTAAAGACGATAAATATAACATTTTAACAAAATGTTCTTCTTTGTACTATTAAGTATATTTCAATATCCACTGAATAGTTTTTGAAGTACATTTACAAAACATTTTTGCTTTTTATCAATGAAAATCAAGTAAATAATTCTAATCGAATTTAATTGCGATAAATCTCAAGCGACAAAAAATGTCAACTATCGAGATTAACTTCGAGTAGGGGAAATCCTGTTAATTGCATAACTGACAATTATTTTTTAAAGAAAAAAAAATATTTGTTTAAAAAGATTACACTTATTGATTAAAATCAACGTTATATCGTTTTTTTATACATACAAATTAAATTATTTAAAAGTATAAACATCTGAATATCCCAGTTAAATAAGTTGTTTCGCTGATTTTAATTGTTGTCATTTGGATTTTTTTTCTTTCTGAATAACTGGAATTAGAAACACTGGTGTACCATTCAACAGTTACTTTCTCCAAGAAATTCTACATATCATAAGATTTCTTATGATATTTCTGTCTCATCCGGATTAAACCATTTCATTTCCAGTCAAATAATTTCAATAAAGTAATCGAAATTCGAGTAATACACAAATGACCATTATCGGCTGATGAAAAATAAAGAAATCACAGCTGTCTTTGGTTTCTAACTCATTTTCAAATAACAATCGATTAAATTTATAGGTTAAAAAATTCTTAAAACGATGGATTTTCAAATTAAATTAAAAGAATAGTCAAAACATGGAACAAATAGTAATTAAAAGGGTATTTTGCAAAGATTTTATTGAATGTTATCAAATAAGGGGGAAAACTACTAACAAAGTGCATACCTACTCACGATATTCAAAAATAATTTCATTAAAAGTAAATAAATGTCTGTAAATAACAGTCAAGTTAAACTATAACAGTTTCGGTGTTAATTTTTTTAAGAATCTCGTTTCACTATGATTTATAATCACGATTGATTGAAAATAACTATTATTAGAAGAGAAACAAAAGTTAAAACCACCTGCGTTAGTAATTAGAATTTATAAACACCTGCAGCTCAAAATGAAAACATTCTAAAAAGCTTATGAAAACATAAACAAAAAGCGTAGTTTTAATATTCTAAAAATATAGCTACTGAATCATGCCTCACGTTGTTGGATAACATTATGAATAGCATAGATAATTATTTAAAAAAAAACAAATTTAATCCTATAAACAATAAAACAATTTAACCTTCTTTTTGAAATAAAGCTGAAAGGCAGAATATATATGTATAGGGGAGAAAATAAATTTGAAATCAATACAAAACAATTATATTTCAACTAAATACAAAATAATCAAGCTTAAATTACTAAAATAGCACATGCAAGGTTTTAAATAGTTTATTAATAAAGTGTTAAAGTGTTTTTCTTACATATTTTGATTCAATATAGTAGTAAAAAATCAGATTTAAAATTATTGCAAAATTCGAACAAAAATTGAGCACTTACCAACATGAATATCAAAAGTATCCACAAAATGAGTGTAAGCTTCACAACTAACTTCAATACCAAGTACATCTTGTGTACAATTCAGCCAATCACTGTTAGTTTTACAATCAAGCGCGTGCATCATTAAAGCCTTTTATTTTTCAAAACATTGAATAATGCTTTAAATAAATCCCATGTCAGGGAAACCAGAAAAGAATTTTTAAAAAATTGCAACCAATTATAAAATTTCTCGTAACGTGCAGACGATTTAATGGATGCTGCCATTAGGCAGAGTCCAGAATTGAAATTCGTTTCCATGATTCAATCACATTTTTTTTTCTTTACTAGAGACCAGATTTTGCTCTCATGCGATATACTCTATTAGTAGTTTAATATGACCATTGCTTTGTCTATAACTGCTAAAAACGGCAACAGAGTTAAACAAAATAATAATATTCAGAGAATTTTTTCAAAAATTTGCAAGAACAATTATTTTTTTCTATTATTATTGCAGACAATATTTCATTGCATGAACATTCTAAAAAATGTTCTATCGATTTTCAAACGAAGCAATCTAATACGAAGAATTTTTCGAATATAAATGTGATAAGAATTATTCTGAAAGAATTCGATAAATAATTAGAAAAAAAAAAGTCACTACATTTTTAATGTTGTTCACGATAGCCAAACGATATCTAAATATTTAACAGCGATTCGCAATTTTCACCGTATAAAGAGCTCACCAACAAAATTATTGCAGCCAACATTCCGTTCCATGCACACTCTCAAAAAAATGTTCTATAGATTTTCAAACGAAGCAATCTAATACGATAATTTTTCGAACATAAATTTGATAAGAATTATTCTAAAAGAATTTGATAAAAAATTAGCAATAAAAAAAATCACCACATTTTCAACGTTGTTCACGATAGCCAAACGATATCTAAATATTTAACAACGATCCACAATTTTCACCGTATAAAGAGCTCGCTAACAAAATCGTCTGACAAGCTTTAGGCCGCATTATATAAAGTGCAGATCAAAGCAGATCTACATCCCATTTGCGCGAAATTAAAAAGGAAAAAGCGAGCCGGGGAAGTGACGAAGCTATGTGGAGGAAGTGACGTTCAGGCAAATGTGTTCGAGCCGGTTTTCGCATCTCGAAATCTCAACGATTCTAATCTACTTGGTGTATCCCTGCGAAAATTTATGGAGTTTGTATCGGAACAAAGAACACTAAAGAATGGAAGAAAGGCATAGGCAAAAGGGGAGGGGGGCAGAAGAGAAAAAGAAAGAAAAGCAGGTTACTAAAAGTGATAAAACGGACGGTGACTGGAGATGAAGATCAAATAATGCAAGCAAAAAATATCTCAATGGGGAATTTAAAAAAATATATTTAAAATCGATGATAACTGCTACTTTATCTATTACATCTGTCGAACATATTTATTTAGCGATAATCTGTTCAAGATGAAGTGGGCAACATCATCCATTCTATAAAAAAATATCAATTGATAATCCCCTTTGAAACTGGTTGCTATAGCCTATCATGTGTATAAAATAATACTTGAATTAAAAATATTTAAAATCAAATGATAAATGCTACTTCCACTCAATTACATTTGTTGAACAATATATTTATTTAGTGATAATCCGTTCAAGGTCATGATGAAAGTTACATCATTTTATCTTAATATAAATAAGATCATTGGCTGTCCGTATATTTATGCATTTTAATCTTCTCCAAAGCAATTAGTCAAATTTATCCAACTTGTGACAACATACTTATTTATTAAGATATGATGAGGAATGAAGATAATTTTTGGAAGAAAAAGTTAATTAAATAATAAATTAATAACAAAGCAAAGAAACTATGTCTTTTTTATACTTTAAACTACAGCACTAATGTATATGTTTTAATTCCTCTTTATTTTAATACATTTTTGACAAATTTTTTATTGAATTCGCCACACACTAATAACTAAGCTTAAGTCAATATAACCACACTATTAATTAAGCTTAAGTCAATATAACCACACTAATAATTAAGCTTAAGTCAATATAACCACACTAATAA
>JAOUZG010033416.1:710522-732183 GCA_026289955.1 Argiope argentata
ATATATATATATATATATATATATATATATATATATATATATATAAAGGACGATATACAAAAAAAAATCTATACCTTTTTCTAGACCAGGGGTTCTAAAAAGGTGGGTCGCGAGATGTGGAAGAAAAGTTTAAAGAAAATTAATTTATTGCTGAAGTTTTCATTTAAAAAAAAAGAGTACACATAAAGCTTTTAATATACATACTAGATGGTTTTTTGTGTTCTATTAGTTAAGGGGATACATGAGCTTGTTTGGAATGAACCAATTTTTTTTATGTCTGGAATGAGCTTTGTAACACCCAAAACAATGTCATTTTCCTGTGTCAAAGGATTTCTTGATTCTGTTTTTAAATTTATCATTATGGAGAATCCTTGTTCACAGTTGTAATGTGTAGAAAATGGAATTAAAGTTTTTTATGCTGTTGAGGACAGTTCTGGGTATTCCTTTTTAATACCTATCCAAAATTTGTCGATTTAAGCTATGTTAAAAGTTAATTTAGCCGACTGATCACTTAAAATCTCCATCAGTTGATCATGATGAAGGGCACTTAGCTCAGCTTTTGTTACGGCTTGCTCACAGAACGGAATGACTATCCACACAACCCCACTTGTATCCTTAACTGGAATGTAATCTGTAAACTGTTCAATCAAAGTTTCGAGACGAGATGATACTAGTAAGGAGCAAGATGAAGTGTCAAGAGATGTGGCGCCAATACCCGACACATACTCTACGAACTAAGTGTAGAATTTTCAAAATCTCTGTATACTCTTTCGACAGAGTTAAAACTTTGGGGGGGGGGCGCCAAAATAATTAGTCTAAAAAGGAGAACGGAACGTCTGAAAGTTTGAGAACCCCTGTTCTAGACTATGGAAATAATGGAATGTATGGATAAAAAAAAATTTTTTTAATAGGGTTGAATAGATCAAAATTGCAAGGTAACCAAATAAAGGAATGCCTATAAATTTCTTTATTCCAAAATCATCTGAATTAAATTTTCTAAAGAATTTATAAAAATTTAGAAAAAATTTCACAAAAATGGAAATGGTATAGTTAAAAAGGTACAATTTCCAACTTTATAATGATGTGATAAATATTTTCAGAATAATTTCCTTCAAAGCTCAAACAGAGAAAAGATAAAATTTTGTTTAATTTATAATAGTACGAAAATATTGCCGTCATGAATCATCAGTTTAATTTGCTCATAAGAGCTTTATTATGTCGGCTTTCTGGCACAAAGATAGCGCGTCTTCCTCGTGTTCTGGGAGTCCCGGCTAGGGCATGATTGTTCTTCTGTGCTCTATCTGTGAGTTGTGTGAATGCTGCCCCCCCCCCTGTAAAAAGGGGTTGAGCAAGCATGTGGGTGTGTGTTTCATCCTCATTTAAGCTAGAAGTCAGACTTCTGCCCTCGGGTGCTCAGGCGTCCATACCCTCAGAAGCTACGCCCCTCTTTCAATGGTAAAAAGCGGACATATCATCATCATGAACAAGAGCTTTATTATTTATTTATTTGTCTCCGCTAAAGTATACCTGTTGACTTATACCTGTTATTAGAGATAGTTAAAAAAAGACATACATTAAAATAAAACAATAATTTCAAAGGAATCAACATTCGATTCATAAATTTTAATACTTTGAATTTTTTTAAAAAATTATAACAAACAGAAAAGAATACTGTTTAAAAATGAAATCGATACAGAAAAATTCTAAATTTTAAAATGGTATCAAAATATTTCTTGCGAAACAATTCGCTGCTAAGTTTTTGCATAAAAACGGTAAAATTTTGATTGATTGATGATTTGAATGTTCAATTAACTTTTAGCATTTTGAGAAGATAATATTATTCTTTCTTTTGTCCTAAAGAAATGTGGAAACTTTGGTTGAATTATTCTCAGTCGTTTAGAAATTAAATGTGGAACATATATATATAGCCATAATGACTTTTATTTATACTAGTTCTCATTATTAGCAGTTTAATATTTAAAAAAAATCTAAAATAATAAATGGAAAATCTTTCTAAAGGAAAGTGTGCTAAAGGAAAGTGCAACAAAAGAAGCTAGTTAGCAGCCTCTGTCAACAGATGAAATGAATAACCAAAGAAAAGAAAAACCACCTACAGAAGAGTTGAGAAACATTTAAATACAATTGAAAGTCGAAACAGAATGTTCCATGAACAGAAAATTATATTGCTAAGAACTAAATGAATTTGTACTACTATTATAAATGTGAAAATTTGGACAGATAGATGGATGATTGTTAGTCAATCACGCCAGAACAGCTGAACGAAATTGAAAGAAATTTAGCACAGAGATAGATTATAGTTAAGAACAGGTCATAGGCTATTTATCCCTATTAATTGAGTGATTTATTTTTTATTAATTAAAAACTAACTTTCCAGCCAAAAATATTCATTACCTGACCACCAAATGAGAAGTATTTCAGTTCGTTTTTTCTCCCACGCTAATGAGGTTAGACTTAACATGCTATGAGCTGGTTATTTCAAACGACTCTGTTTGTTTTCTCCGAGTTTGATGCTTTTAAAATTAAGCATTATTAATTAATCAATCTTTTAGATCTATTCTGTAGTACTTCTGGATTAAAATAAAACATGATGTTACAAGCGAGCGAAGGTCGCTGAAAGCGCGGAGGGGAGAGCGATTGGCGACGGCGTCAAAGAACTTGGCGCCAGCCGGGTTGGTTTGGCGAAAGGAATAGTCTGGCAGCCGCTGGATCTCTCGCGGTGATTTCCGAAGTTTCTCGTCTCCTTCGCCCGGCTATATAAGGGTCGGGCTACCGCATTCGGCAGTTTCTCCTCTCTCGGAAGAGAAGCGTCTCGCTAGACTAGCGGATTCTCGCTTGTTATTAGTGAGCTGTGTTTACGTTTGCTGCTAACGCTGTGTTATTGAGCTCGCTGTGACCCACTATTTGCTGTGCTATACAATATCTGTTCTGCAGTCTGCGTTTATTGCGCGCAAGGTTTGTATTTACGCTGTAAGTGACTGTTACTGCTGGATTGTGTTTTATCTGAAGTTTTACTTTATCGTCATCCTGTAAATAGCTGTAAATGAATTTGTTTGTGCTGTCCTCAAATAAAGTCCATTCAATTCGAACCCACTACGCTAGAAACGTTACAAAAGTAAAGGAAATTAAAAATTTCTAATCTGTATTACATTACTCCTATAAGGTGTAGAAAATTTACACATTTGCCTTGCCCCCACTGGTGTTGAAAATTAACGCATGCTCTATATGTTCTGATTATCGAAACTTGCATTTTCAACTGATACGGATTTGATTTTGTTTCGGCCAGAGTTATCGGTAAAACGATTTTGAATAACTAGTTTGGAGTTTTGTTTCATTTCAAACACATGCTGTAAATAAATTGTTTTTAAGTTAGTTGTGTAGAGCCATTTGGGGCTTTGTGAGGTATGTAATTCTTCGGTAACGCTTTGTGTTTATATTGTTATCATTTTTTTATGTTACTTTAATCCGATCCATCCTGTTGATTCTCCCCCCCCTTCTGTACGTATTCCTTTTGTCTACATTCAGTATTTTCATTCAAGTTTTTATGCGTTCATTCCATTTTTCTGTATTATTCATTTTTTCCCCATCAATTGTTCATCGAAACTTTACAATTGGAAACGCTATTGCTGACATTCGCGTCACTATTTCACTATTGTGATCAGATCATCAATTCTCAGACGTACATATCAAAATTTCTATACGTACGAAGTCTAGGGTAAAGGCTAGAACAATAATATTAATTAGAAGCAAGTATTTGTACGACAATAAAAAATGACCCCCTTAACATAGAAAAAGAAATTAAAAGGGATTTGAACCCCGTAAGAAGCCAAAATAGCACAACATTATAATATTTTAAATTAATTCGCCTTAAAAAAATTTATTATCAAAATTTATCAAATATCAACCACAGCAAGCAAACAAAATTTCAACTAAACCATTATTACATGATTCAATTTTTGTCTAGTTATTCGATTTCGTTATTATTATTCAGTTATTAGATATAGTTATAAATATCCAACAATTAAAAGAAGGAAAAGTATCGTTAAACATACTCACAAACATTTTATTTTATTTTATCAACATTAGAAGGGGAAAAAACTGTAAGGAAATAAAAATTGATTATAACTGGTTAATAATATAACTGGATAGTAATTGATTATAACTGGATAATATTATAATTGGATAGTAATGGATTATAACTGGATAATTATATTACTGGATAATAATTGATTACAACTGGATAATAATTGATTATAACTGGATAGTAATGGTTTATAACTAAATAATAAATTGATTATAACTAGAAATAAGAATTGATTATAACTGGATAATAATTTATTATAACTGGATGTTAATGGATTATAACTAAATAATAAATTGATTGTAACTAGAAATAAAAATTGATTATAACTGGATTACAACACCCACCCCATATCCTTATTTAAATTTAAAAGAGAAATTAAATAGTTTCTACACTTATAAATTTTCAAAGCTATTGGTGGAAAATATAAAATTCATGATTCTTGAACCGACTAAAATTTTTAAAACACTTTTTTTAGAGAGCAAACCCTATTTGCCAAATTCGGTAGTTCTATTTCCAACGATATGCCTGTGCAGTACACTGAATGATTTTTTTTTCATCAAGCAAATTTTATAATGCATTTATGACATTTTATGAATAACATGTATAAATATTATCATGTTGATGCCTTTCACTATTTACTATACTTATTTGGAATTTAAGGCTTCAAATTCGCTGTCACTCAATATACCTTTAATAATAAAAACCCTTCTCTAACTTATTCGAAAATAAAAATAAAAATCTGAAACATTTCAAGGTGACTTTCCCCGTTGGAATTTTGCAGGAATCTTCCTTTTTGATTAATTAGATTCCGAACAAATATTTCTTTAAAAAAAACTGTATAACATACATAGAACAGAAAGAACTTCAGATCTTTTTTTCCCCTAAAGCTTTTGTTATTATAATTCTTTTGTTGACAGATATTAACAATGAATGATGAATTTTTCTTGGATGTGTTTAACGTGCCACACAAACACATGCAGGGTGTAAAAATCCTTCGTTGTATTAATAAAGACAGCTAATGTTGGACAGCCTATTATTACAAACATTTATTAAACCAAAGAAAAAGGTAATGGATTATTTAAAAAAAGAAAATATTTTAATTTATTTAAACGCAACTATTTTTTTTGAAGTATGACAGCTAAAAAAACCCTAATCGAGCATTATGAAGAAATATAAATGTAAAATCAAGGGAAGAGAAAGGAGAAACAGAAATATCAAAGATTAGAGCAAACAAAAATTAACAAATAATGTACAGGGTGTCCAAAAAGTTCCCGTACTGATGATCTGTGAATTTATTTTACAAAAACAATAGGTTTAAAAAGAATTATTTTTATGCCAATGACAAAAAGCACTTTTAACATAACTAAGGAAAAATACTGAATTTACGTTCATAATAAATGTTCAAAATGCCCACCCCTTTCTTGGAGACAAAGCTGAACTCGTTTGCGCATGTTTTTCGAAACGCGTTTTAACATGCTAGGAGTGATTTCTTGTACCCTTTGGGTAATTGCAATTTTCAAATCATCTATTGTTTGAGGATCACCTTCATAAATTTTGTCCTTTAAATATCCCCACAGAAAAAAGTCCGGGATGGTCAGATCAGGGGATCGAGGTGGTCAAAGATTTTTTGAGATAAGTCGATAGCCGAAAAAAGCTTCAAGCATGTCCATGGTTTCATTACTCGTATGGCAAAATTTAATATAGTTGAAGAAAAAAAATCATGGAAAATGAATTTTTTAAATTTGGAGTACGGGAACTTTTTGGACACCCGGTAGTTTAACTGTTTTTCAAATATCTATGAGCCTCATTCATAAGAGTCGGATACACTGAGGCGACTAAAGTCATGCGATAAAAATAAGTAAATATACAGATAGCAGTAATATCGTGCATAAAATGTATAAATGTATTGGCAAGGATTTCATTTGTATTCAAGTAATTCATGTGGATAGGTTCCTGACGTGATTGTGGCCGCAAGAAGGAATTCAACAACTTAAAACGAAAACAATAGTTAGAGCAAGACGCACAAGTAATCTATTTCGAAAATCGTTAAGGAATTCCTCATTCCAAGATCCACAGTGTCAAGAGTGTGCCTAGAATATCTAGTATCAGGCAAAACTTTCAACAATGGACCACGAAGTGGCTGACTTGGCCGAATGGTCTACAATTAATAACCAAGATATGCAAGACTTTATAATCGCAGTGCACAAATACAGCATGGTCGTAAAGTCCTTCCTCTATTAGAAAAAAATTATTGAGAAAAAAACATTGGGTATTATACTGTAACCTTGTTATTGTTAAATAATCATGCTTATAAAATTATATTTAATCCATAGAGTTAATTAGATACATAATTAGAGTTACATAAAAGTCAGAGTGTTTGCAACGCCAATTGAAGATACCGATACATTTAAGGTTAGAACCACAGATGCTGATGCTGAGATAGCAATAATATCGTGTATAAAATGCATAAATGTATTGGCAAGGATTTCATTTGTATTCAAGTAATTCATGTGGATAGATTCTTGACGTGATTGTGGCCGTAGGAAGGAATTCAACCTGAAATACACTACAATACTTGACCAGAATAAAAATAATCCTTTTGATGCTCTTGGAAATTACTTCCATAAGTCGTTTTATTAAAACTTTATATATTGTTGCAAACCTATCATTTTGCTTCCCAGTACGAACAGTGTCTTCGTCAGACAGAATGTTTTACGATCAGCCATTTTGCGTACTGAGCGAGTACCGCGCTAAAAATGACAGGGCTTGGCAACAAAATGAATCACACTGGAAGCTTCGAGAATTTTTACGATCCGTCCAATAGAAACCGAGATACGCCCTGATTGGCCTAGAAATTTCCAAAAATCAGCTTTTAATAACGAGTTGCCATTGCATTTAAAAAAGCTCTGATTTAAAAAAAAGTTAATGACTACAGCAAATAAAACCTAGAAAAATGTCATTTTGAGCGCGTATATATATGAAATGAAATAAATAGGAAATGCGATATTTTTTGGATCGTTTGCGATACTAAAGTGACTCCTTCAATGAAATGATTAAAATGAATAAAAATATAATTTAACTTGCACGAGCGCGTGGCGCTTGGCTGTTCAAGAAATAATGCTCTGACATGATGCATTGAGATATGCATAGCAGATTTCCTTTTAATCTTTATTTAATTATTATTTTTGTACCTTTATTATATTTATGAAACACATTGTATAGAGAAAAAAGTGATCGAACTTATGTCTTTAGCTAATTGTTTTATGTTTCAAAGATGGCATAATACGCATTCTGAACAAATTATCACAGTTTTAACACTAATTTTCCAAAGTAATAAATTATTACAAATCTTAGATAAAAATTTGGTCATAAGATGCTTCAGGTATATTAAGTTAATAAATAGATTCTACAAAAATAGAAAATGCAAGGAAATCCAGAATCACAATATCAAATTTCTATTTAAAATATCTTTTTATCGCCAACTTGGCGACATATTCCTATTACCTTGATATACACACATCAATAAACTAATTTTCTACGTATCGACAATAGTTCCAGATAAAAATCATGTAACAATTTCTAATCCTATCTAAGGGTCGTTTTGTTTTCATTCTTTGAAATCCAATCCACTTTCCCCGTCAACAGTGTGATCGTAACAGGCCGTGAATGAACACAATCTCAGTTTTTTATCCTCTTAAAAAAAGTGGCGTGTTTCGAAGCGTGAATGGTTCTCTTGTTCTGTAAGGATACAAATATGTCCTTGAATCCTGATGGAAAAAGAAACACAAGAACGAATTGGTGGTACTGTCAGATCGCATGAGGAAAACCTGGATGCGTTTTGGGTAGTGAACGGGAAATGGCAGGCACGCTTTGTTTTGATTGTCCCGAGAAATGTGAGAAGGTTTTAGTTATCAAATGTAAAAATCTCCTCGTCTGCATATGAAAAAAGGTTATTTGGACAACGGGATATTATTGCTTTATTCCGTATTCTGGTCTTTTTCACTCACATAATAAAACGTACTAACAGGGAAACGAAAAAAGAAATATATGTAAAACAAGGAAGGCACAATGTAAGAACAATTGTACGATTCCAAAAGAAAAAGAAAAAGTAATTTTTAGAAACCTCAAAAGAACATCCTTGCTTCACATATACCATAGAACTAACAATCTTCTACAAATTTAATTAACAAATTGCGACATTGTGAAGAGAATAATTCAAGAATAAACAAAGCAATTTCACCACAGACCTTCCAGAGAAAGACAGAGGGAAACTGCCCAAGAATAATGTTGTGTCCAGACAAGTAGTTGCCAGACGTATTGTTCCTACTCCTTCGTATATGAAATAGGCAAAGAGAAAGTATTGCAATGATCAGAAAATTAGACAAGAAAAAAGCAGGGATAGATTAATATTTTCATAGGAGGAGGCTCATGCAACAGATTTTTGGAAATTTTCTGTTGAAGTTAATAAAAAACATCAAATCAATAAAGTGTTTGAGACAGAACTGGGCCTTTATATACCATAAGACCTTAAGTTTAAACGCAAAATTGGAGCTGATATTTTCAAGCATTAGTTAATTAGTCATATAGGAGAATATTACAATTTTTTTGCTTTTTATTAAAAAAGCAAGATTTTTTTTATAAAACATATTATTAAATATGTAACAAATGGTACTCTTTTATAAATACGATATGCAAGACCATAAAATATGGATTATAAAAGAATTAACAAATTATCGTTTAAATACAACCAACCTCACGGCAGAATTTCTTCCAGATCAAAAATATTTTCTTAAGCTTGGGGGAGGGTCATAATCACCCTACTCAAATCCTCCCCTGCGCCGATATTTTGCTGTTTCCACATTTTAGATTTTTTTTAAGAAGGGGGGTGTCGAAATATATTTTTGAAACTATACCTATCTACCACTCTGTTTGCGAACAAAAAAAAAAAAGAAAGAAAAGAGAGAGAGAGAGAGAGAGATAAAATTCGGTATGTAGTGCTGCCACCAAATTGCTATAATTTCATCAGATTTTGAATGAAATGCGTCTAAAAGAATTGTATCTGTTAGTCCGTCTGAAAAAAAAACCTGTAACTTTAACGTGCAAAGAGGAATATAGATGACATTTAATACACAGCTTTATCATCAGAAATATATATGAGTAGTTAATTAGTTCGTTATCTGATGGTCTGCGCATTCTCCTGGGAATATGTTGAAAGCTCTAAAACATAACGAAAAATAAAAAGGAATCGAAATGAATAGAGGAAGATGTATTATATTTTCAGCTTCATTCATTTTATGTTACGAAAAAGAAAGGCCAGGGTGGGGAGGCAAAGCACCTCATCTATCAGAATTTTTCATGATATTCAACAAATTGCCATCCTTTCCGTGATATCATCAGAAGAGAAGATTTTAATTAATGTAAAAGAAAAGAAGGTCAGAGGCGGCGATAACAGGGAGGTTAGGGGGGCAATTGCCCCCCCCCCCCTGTCGGTACCCTCTTGGCTCTCCGTTGGCGAGATATTTAGAGTTTCGTCGCCAAAAATGTTCACCATTTCAGGATGGTTTGTAGAGAGCTGCGCATTATCGAATATGATTATTTAAAAACCACCTTGAAATTAATATATTGTAAACCATCGAAATATCCAAGTAATGGTTAAATTGCTTAGACTATATTTGGCAAAATACTCGATAGGGTGGTAGATCAATAATATGCCGTATTTTCATAGACAATTTTCGATAGACCTAAAAATTGAAAATAATGGATGTCGAAGACATATGGTAAGCAGATCATCTAACGTTTGATTCAAATGTCTTTCATTCAGCTTATAATTTGTACTACTTTTGACAATTTAACCGACAACGGTGATAAGCTAATTTATTGATAATTTTTGATCAATCGACTATAAACTCAATACGACGAATGTCGAAGAAGTCTGCAGATTTCCGACATTTGATTAAATAGTCGTTCATTTAACTTATAATTTGCTCTTATTTTGGCAAAATATCCGACAAGTGAATGAGATATCGCATAACACTTTATGTTTGTTTGTTTTACAAATGTACAACGAAAGGAAGGTGCAGTATCTGAATTTTTTTAAAAAAGAATCTAAATAATACTTGATTCTCTTTAATTAAATGTAAAATTAACGATTAAGAGTTATTTTGAAGCAAAATGAGAGATATTGCGCTTGTCCACTTGTCGGATTTGTCTTGCCTCCCCGTCGGCAAATTCCTGTCACCGCTTCTGAAGAAGGTGCTATAGTGGAGGGAAATACATAGAGGGACAGCAGAGTTATTAAAATAGAAGCTTTACTTAGAACGCAAATATTTCTTGGAACTTCCTAAAATTTCATATGCATATACAATATCCTTAATTCTCCAAAACAAACAATTTTGTAGAAACATTTTGTCAATTTCAGGAGAATTTCTGTTCATTACGATAAATTTTAATTGTTTTCGTTAAGTAAAGGCTAAAAAATTGTGATAATTATTTACATTTAAGAGAAAAAAATTCATTATATTTACATAAATCTGTTGAAATATACCGCGAAAACATACAAAATGATAATAACAATTTCTAATCAAAGATTAGTATGCAAGTGTCAGATGAAAATAATTAAATTAAAATTTAGATCAAAATAGATTATACAATGTACAAAAGCTTTCAAGTCGAAAGAGGAAAAGATAACTTCTTTATATATATTCAGAATTACAAGAAATTTATGTTTAGAAGAATTATATGAAAGTGAGATTTAAACACATATAGAATTTCATACTTTCACAAATTGAAAAGTTCTTTTTTTAAGAAAACATTCGTTGAAATATATCATCAGTTTTACCAAAATAAACAATAAAAATCAAATGAAAAATAAACAAAAAGATTCATAAAAAATTATGATTGCAATTTTATTAAGCAAAATGCATGGTACATTTAGCAGCTATATTCAAACTTTTGTTCCAATTATTTAGCAATAATTTATTTTACTATATATATTTTTAGGAATAAATTTATTTTATGGTAGAATTTATTTAAAAAATTAAGGAAATCCCAAATGAGTCAGCTGTTTTTAGATGTTTGTATTATGATTCGTCGAACTTTCAGAGATTTAACATTCACTGATCTGGAAGATATAAGTAATTGTTCTTTTATTTCTATACGATTCCAATTGATGTAAAATGAGTTTGCATAAAAGAACTCAGATCACTACTAAATTGGTTTAATAATTTTTAGCTAGCGAACAACCTAATACGAAGATCGTGGGAAAGATGAAAACAATTGAAGATAATCGCAGTATGGACTAGTTTTTCCAGGTGAGGCCAAAATTACATAGATGCTATTAAACGCTTTCTGGGTCAAATCTTACCAGTTTTTAAACAAAATTTTGCTTAACCACATCAAAAAGACGGTGGACTAAATCTGTGTTTTTGATAAACTAATCTGAAAATGCAATTTAAATTTCCTCCCCCTCTAATTTTATCATTTAAGGTATTATCTGTTGATATACAAAAGCCATTAATTAAACATAACAAGATAGAGTTTGTATATAAGAGCCCATTATGTAAGCCAAATCCTGTAAAAGATATTTTGTAGGGTATTGACATCATTATTATAGTGAATAGCATCCATTTTTAAGAGTACAGAGACAAGAATCCAATTCTAGATAATTAGCGCGTCTTTAAAATGACTACCTCCATTGTGTACTGTCCGAATGTCGTCGTAAAATGAAAATGAATGCATTTCCATTTCGACTTCTGCTTCTAAAGACTTAACTACCTGTCTTGTCAGGCAGAAAGGCAATGACTTTAGAAACCAGTATATCCAGCTTACGGACGATTCATTCACTAAATTAAGTAAAATCTCTGGCTTAGAATAGTAAACAAGCATTCATGCTGACGGTGCGCCTTTAACAATGCACATTTTTCTTTAAGTGCAGCTAAATTGGCTTGCTGGATTTTGAAGAAAACACTATTAAATAGCAGGGAAGAAAATTAGGTAATTTGCATTTTAGTTGCGGTTTAAAGAACTTAAAAAGCTAAGCTGGTTATCTTTTTTAAAGCCGATTTGAATCTTATTCAATTTCTACTATTCGCTCACACCCTCCCTATATACAGCAATTTTAAATTTGAAACACTTGGAGTAAAAATACTTCTATCACATTTGTTTACCTTCCTTAAGTACTTCAGGAATTGGTTTGTTTGTATTTTTTTCTTAGAAGTAATGACTTTTTATCCGAAATTTTTTAAATATAGCATTATGTTTTTATTCTGTTAAATATGTTCTTTTTACGAATTTTTACATACTGTATAAAATTTTAGTATTTGTGTTCTGTTACTGTCTTACGTGCTGCCACTAGGAATTTGCTTCGTGGTTTTATTCTGTTTCATTATTTTGTTCTGTTTAGAAATTTTTTGGCATTGTTTTTGTATTTTTAATCGTATGTATGCGTAGCATGTCCAAATTATACTCATGCGTCCTTAAAATTAGTCTAATATAATTCCCATAAAAAAGTATAATCCTTTTAATACGAGTTGAAAGCAACTAATTTAGCTAACGTCTTGAAGAAATTTTGTCATTCAACATTGAACCAATTAATACGACAATCGTACTGTTTGAAAAAAAATGAACAATGCACGATACAAGAGGATAGTTTAAAATGGGATTTAAAAATAATGTTCACTGCTCTAGATATTTTTCTAATAATGCCTATAACTATCGACTAATGAAAAAAAAGAATAATATGCAATGTTCATAAAAATTCGTTTTCGCGTTTTCATTAGTTTCATAGAGTTTCCTTGTATTTAATTAATTAACCATTGCTAGTTGCCTAAAATAAAATTACATAATTTTAGAATCAGTTAACTGTAATAAAGATAAAATAATTTTGAAGCAATTAAGAAAGAATTAAATTTTTAAATCTGCCTACGAAAAATAATTATTGGAAACCTCAAGTTAATTGTCAACGAGAACAATTCAAACTTCTTTTTTTTTTTTTAAGAATGTGTATCAATGAATGCATTTATTTTTGAAAATAATAAGTACATCAGCTGCATCATGTTGAGATTTATTTATCTTTTGCACTTTTGCTCATATTTCATCTATTCTTTAATTACCTCTTTATAGTATTCAACCCAAAATATGAGGATTGTATTAAGGTTCATATAAATACTTTAATGCAGGAAATATAAGAAATTACAATGTGATTTTATGAAATCTATTACCACAATAATAAACAAGCATAACAAATCTTTCAAAGACACATTTTAGAATTATTACAAATAAAGGTTAATGCACTTTTGCTCTCTATTATCACACGAATAATTAGATTTGTGGAATGAAAACACGATTTATCATAAATAAAACAATCAAGATATTTATAAATGGCTTAAAAATAAATTCCTACAGTACTGCCATCTTATATTCGTCCATGTGGTTTCAATTTTAGATGGTCCAATTTTACAATAGTGATTTGATAGTCCCTTGTTAAAATAAATAGAATTAAGCTTCAAAACATATCATTTCAGGATATGTAAATGAAGAAAAAAAAATAATTTTGAAATAAATTAAATTTTGAAGTTATACACAATGACAATAATATTTTGCATTAATAAAATAAATTTATAATCATATACACACAACGTCGATATTGTATAAAATATTTTGATATTAAATATAATGAATAACGAATTAACGATGAAATCATTAAATCAACAACGAATTAAATCATTAAAAAGGAGATTTTCAAATAAACGTTAAAAAAATTATTAGAGTTTGAGCAAACCCAAAGATGTAACTAACTCTTTCACTTTAAAAGGAAAGCAACATATGCAGCATTTAAATTTCATTATAAAGTATGTTTAACAGGTGATGACTTTTGGTTATTAAATAAACTAAGTTACCAAATAATTTTCTTCATAAAATGATAAAAAAAAATACAAAATAACTTTCACGAAATGCAAAAAAAAAAAAAAAAATAGTTTAAAGGAATAAGCACTAATTATATAATTGATAATATATGACCCATGAGTATTTACAGAAGTCCAACTTTTGGTATGGAGATATAGTGACTCACTTTTTAAAAGGCGACATTTTCTTAAAAGCTAGCGATTATTATTATTATTTAATTATAAAACAGTTGATACTCAAACTAGTAATAAAAAAATTAAATAAACCTAGAAAGGACATAGTAGAGCAGAATCAAGAAGAATCATACAATAAAATTCACTAAAAATAGAAATAATCAATTGTGTTGTTGTTGTTGTGTTGTGACTAATGGCACTTGCCTTGGACAAGCCCCCTCTGATACGATCAACAGATAATTTAAGCCTAAGAAATGCGTCTTTTTGTTTTACAAGTAGCGCCATAATCAATTGTAATAATTCAAAATAGAAATAATCAAAAATAGAATATTTAATTGTCAAGTAAAAAAGTAAACATAAATTTGAAACAAAACGCTGATAGTAGAAAATAGCTGCTGATAGTTTTAAAAAACTATCTGAATGAAATAAAATTAAACTATTGAAGTTTTGTTTTGAGTAATGCTGTGGCATTATACTCAATAATGCTATAAAACACTATCATAACGATTTTTCAAAGTAATATATGAAATTTTTTTTGATATTTTTGAAATTATACATTAAAACATTATTTGCTTTAAATATTTAATAGAAAACATATAAAAGAATTTTTTCGATAATTATATCAATATTATCAGTGTGATTTTATTGAAGTTCAACTTTTGCTTTTCAATATTGTATAATAACTGCAAAAAAACTTTAACAACAATTTTATATAGGCTGATATATAATAAGCTATGTTTTGTTCAGTGCATATTAAACTGTCGAGCTCAAACACAAACGGAAATATGAAAACAACAAGATGGGCGAAAACTTACCATGTTTTAAGTAAAAAACGATTGAACCATACTAAACCATATTATGCAGCTGGAGAGAAAAGCGGCTGAGTGCCGTCAAAATCGGTTCGATTTAGTGTCTCGGTGGAGATTCGGCTCGTCAGACACCAGACATTTTTCACAGATGGGGGAATCAAAAGAGCATTGAAAAAATCATGTAGAAGCAGGATATACAATACACCTACACTCATAAATTACTCTATAAGAACCAATTTTATTTATTGGAAAATTCTGGAAAAAAATGCAATGGAAGTGGAATTAAAATTCTTGCAGCAGATATGAGTTGGAAAAGCAAGTTCTATTTTGTATTAAAAAATAAAGGTGACAAAAAATTGGAAGAATTTTCTAAGCAAATATAGGTTTCTTATTTGAGAAAAAAAATTAGCATGCATTTACCAAATTATATTTCGTTTGTGAAATGTTAATTTTTTTTTGTTAATAATAAACCTTACTTTTAAGTTATATATTATTTCTGAAACAATGCTACCTTTTAAATAATTTTCTATGGTATATGTTTTAGATAGTAAGTTGATTATATAATTATTTTTGCAACAAAATTGCATCTTAATGCAAATTTAACGAAACTGTTTTAGGATCTGCATTTACCAAATTGCACTTCATTTGCGAAATGTAAATTTTCTTTGTTAATAATAAACATAAAATATTTCATTTCTGAAACAATGCTACCCTTTAAATAATTTCCTATGGTATAAGTGTTTTGATAATAAGTTGATTATATATTACTTTTTTTGCAACAAAAATTCATCTTAATATACTTTTTTGTAAACGTTATCTTTTTGTGGGGGGGGGCTAATAAATAAATAAAAAAGCTTCAGAAAATAAATATTTCTTAACATTTTTAAGTAAATTTTAATTTTAATTCGACTCTTTTATCAATATTCCTACCAAAAAATAAATACCATAACGACATTTCCTTTTTTCTTGACATATTGAATTAAATAAATGGTAATTTTAACTAGAAATTTAACTAAAATTTGAATATCTCAAAAAACTTTTAAATTACAATAAAAAAACAGAAAAAAAAGAATGAAATTGGAAGAATTTTTCCCGGGTAGTAAAAATGGTTTCTTCTTGCCTTGTTCAAGTTTTATGTGTAATTTTTTCCTTTCCTTTGAAAAAAAATAATTCATTAATTTTTGATGTCTGGCAATTTTTAACTATAAATGAATATTATGATTTGATTTTCAATCGCATTGATTTGAAATTTTTTAACATAGATTAATTGATTAGGAAATACAAAATACTTAGAGAAATCGTTCGATAACTGAAATGTATATAAATTCTAGATCTTAACAAAAATAACATCTTAAAATAGTTTTTATATAAAAAACTTAAATAAATATCTTTAAAAATAATATTCATAATCTTTACATAAATAGATTTTTAATTCTTAAAATACACTTTAAGATGCCATACATTATTTCACAATGGTCGAAAATAATAGGCGGTAATAATAAAACTATAGCGGTAGATAAAAAAGTCTAGTATGTGATAAAAACATTACTTCGCTACTAAAAACTAATAAACAGAAGCAAACAAACAAAAAAATTTATGTGGCAGTGTATACGTACAAAAAAAAAGTGATGAAGTTTTTATATAATAGTAACTGCAGGGCATTAGATTTTTTTTTATGACAATCGTAAAAATTTTTCCTCGCTACATCGTTGTAACAAAAAGTGGTTTTCCGCTATTACATAAAAGTTCCTCTACAATTGGACAGATGGATAATTTATTCCAGCCATCTACTTCCACGCGTATGAAAAAACTTGATAAACCCACACAAAGCAGGTGATAAATTTAATTCCTGCAAGTGAGCATCTGAGTAGGTGCAGTGGTAAGCGGTGATTTAAAAAAATGGCGAAGAGAAAAAATATTCGCGCGTTTAAATTGAGCAGTAAAGGTGAATCCATTAATTTTGCATTTGTAGTCAAACATCTGAGCAGCAGTAAATCGTTTTTAAATTCAGCTTCAGTAGAAGAATTCACTATTTTAAGAATCGATTGTCTACATTAATTTAATAAGATTCCTTTTTAAATGCATTGAAAATTCAAAAAAAAAAAAAAAACGAATATTGAAATGTTGTGACAATCAAAATGATTTTCAATATTTTGTGTTATTTATTGAAATGATTTTCAATATATTGTGTTATTTTAGAACATTATCTTGTTTTGGTTAGGAGGTTTTAGTGTCTCCGAAATTTGAAGGCAAGAAATATTCGTTTTTTCATTCGTAAGTAGTGAGTAACCTGGCAGAAAACATTTAAGTTTTGTTTTGCCAGTGTTGTTTGCGATATTTAATTACATTTATTATCAATTGCTTTTTGTTTGTCCTTTCGATGAAATGATGTCATCTTCCAGCTTGTTTACGATTTCTTACTCTTAAATAATTTCGATCTCAGAAGATTATTTTTTTAAAATTCTTTTTCAGTTTTAACTATTACAATTTTGTAAAACGCGACTTATATTTATTCCGTAATATTTCTATTCCTTAATATATTCCTTATTATAAGCGCATTCTTACTAATTATATTTCTCGAAGTACTGAAAAACATTAGAATATAATTTTAATATCAATCTGCATTACGTTCATTGGGTTTTACCACATATACAATAGCTTTCGGTACTAGTGTTTTCGTCAAAATTACTGTTTATATACCTTAAAATCATTTGAGCTCCAAAACTTTGTTAGCCAGCTAGAAAAATTGAAAATAAAAGTTAAAAAAGAGAGAAAGTCTCGTAATTTTTTCAAACGGTTTAAACTGGTTAATAACTTAAATTAATTAAGTTCAATAATCACTTAAAAATAATAACGTTCTCGCATGATAACTCGAATTTTGCGGTCGTAGATTTCATTTTTAATTTTGATTTTTTAAAAAAATATTTAATCACTAACGTATCTAAATTAATGACCTAAAAATAATTTACTTTCGCTGCAGGTAAAATCCCATGATAGGTAGTAAAGCCTAATGATCAGGCATTGTAAATCTAGAAAATCGTTTGTCTTTCGGTATCCAGAACAGATGAACAAAATATTTCCGTTACAAAGAGCGGATATCGCAGGTGATTTTTTTTTTATTTTATTTATTTTGAGTAAGATCAAAAAGATGTTTTCCACTGATTTCTATGAGTTAAATAAACGAGCCGTGGCATTTATTTTATAGAACTTTAATCTTATTTATCTGAATATTTTACAAGTTAGGTCAAAACAAAAGATATCCGTTAATTATTTTTTTAAATAACTTGTTAACATGAATACAATAGAATGATTCAATGATATGATATGTATGAGAATATATTTGATATTCTCATCTCATCTCATTCTTATTGGAATAAATCTTTAGATTTATACCGACAAAAGAATAGACAGGTAATACAAATCTTATTTCAATTATAAATCGTTCTGCAGCATAATGACTTCATAAAATGTGATCTAATTTCTAGATACAGTCTAAACACTTGACATATTATAACTGAATAAATAAAATCGACGATCTTCTTCTGCTATCGGCGCAGAACCAGGTTTCTTAAGCTCGACCCATTTTCCTCATGTCTAAAATGGCAAGTTAGTTTCTATTTTGATACATTTTAAAAGGGGGTGCGGCCTGCTTTACAATAACAGGTGCGCATAAATAAATTTAATGCTGTCTTCTCTGTAAATATTACAAAGTCGACCAGTGAACTCACATGATAATTGATTAATAAATGTGAACACCATCTCTATCCATATCTAAACAAATACCAAGAAAAAGAGTTTTTTTTAAAACTAACTAACACTTGTTTTCCATTCATGAAACAGTCGGAAAAGCTATCAGAACTCGTTTTTAACTAGATCTGCGCTAAATATCAGAGAACTTTTTAACACTTGACACTTTACGATACAGTGAAAATAATAAATAATGAAATGCATAACAGGACAGTAGTAAGGATAAAAATTGCGTACCTATCTCGGACTTATAAAAAAGTTAAATTAAGTTTAAATATAATTTGCATAAAAATATCATTAGATTTAGAATTACATTTTTAGACTTTATTTAATACAAACTATGTTAAAAATAACGGACATGAACAGATTTTTAGCCGCAGTACATAATTAATGTTATTAATCCGATTAACAAAGTAAAAGAATATACGCTGTTGATGAAAGTGACCTTCAAACCTGTTAAAATATATATTTCAAATTTAAGTTAAATACATAAATCCTTTAAGATTTCGATTTAATACTTTTAAATAAATTTTCAACTAATTTTAACATTATCAAATCCGATGTGAAATTTCTCTTGTTCTTGTTTCTAACGGCACTCACCATAGACAAGTTTCGCAGAGGCATCAGCTTGTTTTAAAACTAAAGGAGCCTCTCTTGTTTGAAGTAGCGCCAATTAATTACGACTTAGTTACTCACTCATCACATTCTCTTGTACAGCCTCTTCTCACAGGGGGGGGGGCATTCACTCACCTTACAAATAGAACACAGAAAATCAACCATACCCGAACCAGGACTCGAATCCGGGACGCCCAGAACACGGGGAAGACGCGCTACCCCAATGCCAAGAGGTCGCATGAAATTTCTAAATTATAGATAATTATATGGTATTTACAGAATATGAACAATCTTACGGACGCATTTCATAACTTATAGGTTAGTTATATTAATATTCCTTTTTAAAGTAACAATACGGCTAATTGGAGACGAATTCTATAATTCTGAACCCCGTTCATATGACGTGGACGACAATTGAGCAGGTATCCAATCTCCAAATTTCCCCACCACACCAGCCAGAGGATGTTTCGCCTCGACGGATTTTACGTACACTAGACCCGATTACGTGACCGTTCTTCGATGGAATCGGGTCTCGAACCTAAACCTTACCACCAGGTTACCGCGACCTCCGTATTATATATATATATATATATATATATATTTATATATATATTGATGTATATATATATATATATATATATATATATATATATATATATATATACACACACACACAGTGGGACAAACAATTGAGGATACACCTTACTTTTACTTGATAAATCCAACTTTCAATCGAAATAACACATTAACTAGAAGTGCAAACGTGTTTTTATTTTCACACGTAACAAAAGGGTTAATTTACCGTAAAAATAACGAAAATCAACACAAAAATATCTACAATTAAAAATTTCACAAGTGTTTCAAATAAACATGGGCAGATCTTTACCTCAAAAAATTGAGGATACACCAATGAAATTTTTGTTCAACTACCGCTAGATTTTTTTTCTGCTCGCTATTATAAAAGCCTAAGTTTGGCTAATTTAATCTTAAACCTTTTCGATTGCTACTTTTGTGTTTTGAAGTTGGCTATGTGAATTTAAAGTCGCGATTTTAAATGGAAAATGGTTCCTCGGATAGAGACTAGTATTTATGTAAGAAAATTTATATTAAGGTTATTTAAGAAAGGAAAATCTTATCGTGATATAGCTGAAATTGTCGGTAGAAGCCACTCGGTGTCCAGAAAATCATTGTAAGATTTAAAAGCGATGGATTAATTGAAAATAAAAGTGGAAGAGGAAGGAAAAGTATTCTGAGCGATGTAACCAAAAGGAAAATTTTGAAATATATCAAAATCGATCCTAAATAAGTGCAGTCAAACTAGCTGCAGAAACTTCTCGAATAATGAGCAGAAGTGCAAGTGCTGAAACTGAGAAATGTGATTAAACATGCTGGATATAGCAGTCGAGTAGTAGAAAGAAACCTTTCATAAGCTTACAAAAAAAGAAAAAGTGTCTGGAGTTTGCAAAAACTCATCAATTGAAGACAGATAACCTTTGGAAGAAAGTTATATTTAGTGACGAAAGTAAATTCAACATTTTTGGAAGTGATGGCCGAACACCGCTTTGGTTCCAAAAAATTTACGTCCTACAATTAAACATGGTGGTGACACCGTCATGGTTTGGGGTTGTATAGCTTCAAATGAGGTAAGAAATTTGATTTTTATAGATGGCATAATGGATCATTAGCTTTATATAGATAAACTTAAGAAGAATCTTAAAGAAAGTGCAAAAAAATTGGGTTTAGATGGAAATTTTATTTTCCAGCAAAACAACGACCTCAAACATACGGCACGTAATGTCAAAGTGGGGTGTCTTTTTCATTGTAAACAGCAATTGCACACGCCACCACAGTCCCCTGACATCACTGGCATAGAACATTTGAGGACCACACTTGAAATAGCGGTCCAAAAACACCAAATTAGGAACAAAACCCCTTTAAAGAAAGTGTTACAAGAAGAATGGGATGAAATATCTCCACATACTAACAAAAATTGGTCGAATCCGGTACCAAGACGTTTGGAGGACATTATAAAAGCCGAAGGACATGCAACCAAATATTGACACTGTCTTTGTATGTGATATGTCACACAAATTTCATTGGTGTATCCTCAATTTTTTGAGGTAAAGATCTGCCCATGTTTATTTGAAACACTTGTGAAATTTTTAATTGTAGATATTTTTGCGTTGATTTTCGTTATTTTTACGGTAAATTAACCCTTTTGTTACGTGTGAAAATAAAAACATGTTTGCACTTCTAGTTAATGTGTTATTTCGATTGAAAGTTGGATTTATCAAGTAAAAGTAAGGTGTATC
>JAOUZG010033416.1:739750-750877 GCA_026289955.1 Argiope argentata
GGGGGGGGGTGCCCATAGGCAAGTGCTATAAGTAACAACAACAACAGTAAAATTCGTGTACACATGTTTAACATTATTAAAATAGCACGCGAAATAATTTGATAAAATCAGGACAAGATGTATTTAAGCAATTTCAATGTATTTAAACAATTTCAATTTCAATGAGATATAACAAACAATTTCATTGAAATCAAATAAAATCAATATATCTCCGCCAAACATCTCATACATAAAAAAAATCAAGGAAAAAAAATTTCAAAGGATCATTCACCCGTAAATAAACCACTTAAAATTGCAAAACTTCCTGCGAATTTTAAGGCCGATGCACTATCGCAATAAAAAAAAAGAAATGTGGATGTAAACAAGAAAGAAATTTTCCTTCACCTATTGCAAACCACTCATAACTTCTGAAATATTTTTAATTGGTAACTGCATTGACAAAATTTTGGGGAAATTTCTCGAAATTCTCAATATTATGTACCACTGTGCTCAGTACATCCTTTTGCCAAACGACACTGAATTGCGAAGAAAAAAAATCTAGTCTAGAATAATGCATTATTTGCTTTCGTTTTTTGTCATATTAAAAACACACACACTATATTCCCATTTGTTCGATGGCCAACAGAAAGAGCTCAGATATAGAAATGCAATAAACCATTAACAAACCACATGATTTAGCTAGCAAGACCTATTAGTCTGAAAAAAAAAATTACAGGCAGTTAAGAGAAATATACAGCTTCGTAGTTTCCTGGAGATTACTCAAATATCAGCCGATGAAATGAGTAATTTTATTTGATGGTAAATCAATAGCATAACGTTCGCATGATAACACGCAGGGAAACATAAAGGAAGCAAGCGAAACGCATTAGAGTGAGTGAGTTCAAAGATGGGTCAAACTATTTTGTTTTTCGATGCAAGGACACAAAGAGCAATTACGTCTTGTGTTTGAGACATAATTACTAATTTTTCTTTGTTTTTTCTTTAACGCATAAAATTCAAGTACATAACGTCCTGTTCCGAAGTTAGAGACGTATGATTTTCCCAATAGACCTTGTGATTTTTGAATAGTTGGAAGATGACAATGCTGGTAATTGATCCCAGAATCTTTCCTCAAATCACGGTGATGAATCATACTAGTTAATGATAGTTTGCAATGCTTTTATCAAATAATGAATAAATTGTCTTTCCTTTTTTTAATACCACTTGATCATTTTCTTTTTCATTAAAAATTTTTCTAGACAACCATATTATCAATAAATTACAACATGCATAAAAAAAAGAATCCAAAATTATTTTTTAAAATTTAGAGACACCAGATTTGACATATAGCTACTTTCTTGGATATAAGTGCGCATTAAGAAAGAGCTTCCAAAAATTTAATTATGTCCTTAACAGAGATTGATAAAAGTTTTAATGTTTTTTCAACAATAACTTTGGAGTTTATTATACCACTAAAAACATTTTTATGCCACTTAAAATTTTTTAAATAAATTTTTCAATGATATCTCTTTTATTTCTCTAAACAATTTCACAATCTCAATGAATTTTTAAGAAAATTTTTCAGTACAATTTACAATATTGTTTTTCATGGTTTTTTTTTTTTTTTTGTAATTGCATTAATATGCAAGTGCTTTGCTATCATATTAAATATTTATTTCTGTGTACTGTAGCATTTATATGCAAATAAGGTAATAATTAAAAAAATAAAATTAAGGCAGATGAATCAAACCTAGTATTCAATCAATAAATCAAACTATTTCCATTCTAAGTAACAGAGGAAAAAAACTAGTATTGACTATCTTAAATTAATTTAAAAAATATTTTAATACAATATGTGCATATTTCATAATTTCAAAAAAATGAAAATTATAGTTTGAAACAAGCCTTAATCCAAATTATCCATTAATGGGCAGTAAATATATGCATTATCTCTTCCGTAACAAACGCACGATAAATATCGCATGCCAATTCTTAACATTTTAAAATAATTTTTATAATTGATATAAGAAAAAAGCTAAAATTGTATTTTTCCTGGCTTTTCGCTCAACCATGGAATGTATATACATTATAGAGCAAAAGTTCAAGGTAAAATTATGAAAGGAATTTTAAAATTTTCACATAAATTTGACAAACGCCAACTGAATAAACAAATTCTCGCCAGAAATGAATAGAATAAGTAGTTCCGTAATCATTTTACAATGTAGCAACATATTCGAGTATTTATTCTTAGTTATGAAAAAGGAAAATTCCTTTTCACGAATTCAGTAATATAGTAAATTATAAGATATCTAAACAACTTTTGAGTTGAAGATTTTAATTCAATAATTATGGTTTCTAAATGATTTAAAAATCCGCTATAAACGCAATGTACTTTAATAATAATTATAAAAAAATTATTAAATTGTTCCAAAAAGAATAAACCATGGAAAAATTTAAGTTAAACAAATTTTTGTCGACGAGTCAAGTAAATTAAATGAAACCAAATTCTACTGCGTTTCTCATTGATTTTGTTCCATAGAAAAAAAATAATCTACACTTTCTTGCAAATTTAAAATGATACTCGCAATTGTCTTTCAAATAATTCCGAACGAAGTACATTCAGGTTACATTTCTATCTTTCTAAAACAAAAATAAAACAATTTCGAAAGATGTGCAAGTCTATTATGTTTTTTATATCTCTAAAACAAATCTAAATAAGTAAAAATCAAAGTGGTTATAATTTCAACTCTTCACAATAATGAAATATACAGTAATTTAATTTTTCGATTTTTACTTACTGAATGAAGAAATTATGTTCAGTATCAAATATCTGTTGAAATGAATTCAATTTCATGGAAGAAAAATAAATAAATAAAAATTCGGACAGCGAAAAGATCTCGAACAGAGCAGACGATACTAAAGCAAGTCGGCTGAATATATAAAAGAACAGGTGAGTCACATGATATTTCCGAAAAAAAAAATTGCTAAGTTTCATCTACACAACTTTATTGATCGTCTGTACTTGAGCTTAAAAGAATGCGTGAGAAAAGATTTTATACAATAGTAATGAAATTTCAGGAGGAGGTAGGAAAATCGCATTTTTCGAAAAAGTTCAAATATTATTTCTTTTTTATCATTGATGTTTCAGGTATTTTAGCGGTGAAATGTATTCCATTTTATAAAACAATTTTTTTAAAAAAAAATCGATATATATATAGAGAGAAAGATACAAACCAGCCAAGTTTGTTTTGAAGTTCATGTTTTTCAATATTTTAAAGCAAAATTTATATTAACAAAAAATATTTACCATTTGTAATGATGCGTGATATCAATTTAATTCATTTAGCAATTTTAATTCAGTTTTGACAATTTTTAAAAGTTTCAAATAATAAATTACAATTTTGTCCTGAAATTCTGACCGCTGTCATTATTTAATCAAATATTTAATCACAAGATTTTCTTCTATTGTTGAAAGATAATAAAGAAAGATTCAGTTTAATATTTGTGTAGGGCAATTAAATAAGAATTTGCAATACTGCGAAAATTAGAAAAGAAATAAACCGAACCACTGCGTTTTTAAAAGCGCTATGACGTCATGGGACTGGTCTCCATTAAGAAAGAAAAAAGGGATTGTGTCACTTGCGCTAAGTCTCATTAGCGCTAACTCATTAGGGGGTGTCATTTGTGCTCACATGGTAAGTTTACTGGGATTTAATCACCTTTGGCAGGAAAACTTGGCGTACATCTATAGGGGCTATACAGAATGCACGTTTCTCCCTTTGATAAGATTGAGATAATTAAGGGTTCTTTATCTTCGAAATGTTCGCTTTTTTTTTCTCACGGTCAAGATTTACCACAAATTCACTGATAATTCATTTCTTAGTTCAGATATAATGTCATTAAAAATTAACTGAATTTATTGGTACCATACCGTATACTTTTGTTGAAAACGGGACCAACTAAAGAGCTTTTAAAAACAGAACATATGCAATATAATTATTCGTTGTCTAATAATTTGATGGAATCATGGCCATAAAATTATATCAAATCGATTTGACTATAAATATAACTAACATTTCCTGTTAACTAGCTAGTCACCATTGATGATTAGTACGAACTATTATATAATAAAATGGAATTAATAATGTCACCTTATTCGCAATTAAATTTGTACATGCAAACTGCAGCATGAAATAATTTTTTTAAAAAATAAGTTGTATGTTTGTGTTGTTTTAAATCAAATTTAGTAAATAAAAATGTAAATTAAAAAGTTTTAAAAAAACAAATTCTTCAAAACAATTTTTTTACCAATGCATATATATAAAGCTCCTGATTTTAAAATTCAAGTGAAATGATAATATATTAGAACTGTTCAAAAGAAAAATATTTTGCTATAAAAATTATTACTTTTTCTTTATAAAAGTACGAAAACTAGATAAAATTGTGAATCTGCTTCAATTTTTTAAAAAGTACCAAAAAGTACAAACATAGATTTTGATTTTTGCTTCCCTCTCCAATTTTTGAAGCAATAAATATTTCAAAACGCTTTCAAGTTCCTAAAAAAATTAAAACATTTCAGTCTATTTTTAGTTTATTCAATAATTTAAAAACAAATCCAGGGCAGAAATCATGCGCTGAATGATATTTTAAGAAACTGGTAAGGCACTTCTCATGTGAGTTCGTGTTTCTTAACATAACTAAAATAAACTTCCTGCTGTTTTAAAAATGGAATCATAAATATTTATTTCTTCAAAAAGAAGGTTTGTTGAAATAGTTTTTGCAGAACTGTAAATTTTCCTCTCTTTATTCTAAAGAATTGAGTTAGAAAAAATGTTAATTTAGCAGGATTCATGAATGCTAAAATAAAATTTTAAAACTATAATAATAAACTATTTAAATTTATGTTGTAGACTATCTAACATCAAAATCTGTAATAAAATGAAATTCATGATATCATCGACTTAAAATAATCTTTTTTTCATTGATAAAAGCTCAAACAAAGTGATTCTCAATTTTAAATCTGTATACTTGGTTTATGTGATATTTTACACACAATTGCATCTGGAATTACGAATTTGGCATGAGGTTTTTGATTATATAACAGTAGCATCTTAAAAATATTTTAGAGCTTTTTAATTAGATTCTAAATTAAAAATTAATCTATATGTTTAAATTTTTCATTAATTACTAGGATCCTATTATTGCATAAAAAGGGTATTACGCCATTTTTAATCAAGTTATTCAACTCAGGACTTATAAGCATATGAGATGTGTCCACTGCACTCTATTTAAAAAAATAATTACAATAATAATTGGTACACAGGGCCTGACTAAAGCAGAGGCAGTTGCCCCGGGCCCCCACATAATTGGGGGCCCCAAATCGAATATAAATATTATTCTACGTTTCCTTTTTTTAATGAATGTTCTTCATTACTAAAATAGTGAAGCAGAGTGGGGCCCAATGAAGTTTTTGCCCCGGGCCCCAAATAGGCTAAGTCGGGCCCAGTTGGTATAGTATATGTCAAATTCGGTATCAAACTCATAGATATATCGTGGACACAATATTTACCTTATAGTTCTGTTCTTTTAGTTTTAGAAATAAAAATATTTCATTACGAATGGGCAAATTAGCAAATGAAAAAAAAAAAAAAATTCTGGTGGTAGGTGAAGCTAGTCTCTTAATAAAAGATGCTTATAAATATAGCGTGGGAAAAATCGTAAGACGATTGAGAATGGCAAAGCAAAATCACCATGAATTTAAAATATTATCACTTTTCAGCTTTCAGAAATTAAACACTTGAGGATATTTTTATTAAAACTGCCCGAGGAACAGTAGAAATGAATTATTTGATGATTCAACACGATATAAAGGCATACTAAATTTAAATTAAGAAATTTAATAATTAGATTGGTGGTTTAATTTTGATCTAAAAACTGATATGCGTTACAGAAATATTATATTCACAAAATTCACAGATTTAATAAAAAATAATAATGGAAAATATATGATTTTTGTAATATACATATTTAACATACCCGCAAATATATTTAACATATCCACACACACACATACACAAAGTAATAGGATACATAGGAGTTTCGGTACCAAAGTAATTAAGAAAATTTTATATATTATTCAGACTTTATTGAAAAAAACAATTTATCCCTAATCTGCATTACAATAAAAGTGTTCTAATGTTGAGATTCGCATGTATATTAAAACAATTCCTAATATAAAATTTTGAAATTGGGACAAAGGTGGAAAACAAAATTTAATTACATAAATTGATTTTTGTGACAAAAATCATTCGACTTTAAATGAATTTTCGATTGGGATTATATGCTATGCAGAAAAACATTGCTGAAACATGACGTAAGGATTTATATTACACAAATATTCACAGAATATCCACTAACACCAATTATCTTTTTGGAATGAAACATCTTTAAGAGAATTTTTGAATTTTGGATTATATGCTATATAGAAAACGATTGCTGAAACATGACGTAAGGATTTATATTACTCAAATATTCACAGAATAACCACTAACACCAATTATCTTTATGGAATGAAACATCATGTTTTTCTTTTAACTAGTAGATGGCAGCACGAGCAAGCGGTTTCGAGAATTTCTGAATTTGTAAGATCTGATTGAAACAACAAAAAAGCTCAACAGAAATTTAGATTTGATGATAGCTACACTTTACTTAATAAAACCAGAAATGACAATAATATATTTAAAAAATATCCAAAACTAACAACTAAAAACTTTTAGTATTGTCACAAATATTAACACGATTAATTTTGTTTTCAGTTTCATACAAATAAATGTTCTCTCAATTTAAATTCTCACAATTACATTTGCCCCTTTTTTTGAATTTATTAAAAAAATATAACGAAATAGAAGCAGCTATAACAGAATACTTTAAATAAATAAAATTAAAATAGACTTCAAAAACAGATTCTAAAACACATATAATAAAAAAATTATTTCGTTATCAAACATTTTCAAATGTCGTTAAAAAATTTAATAGGGAAATGTAAAAAATAAATTATTGTCTTTCTAATAGAGCAATAAATTTTCGATTGAATCACTTTAAATTAAAAAAAGAATAGAAAAGAAAAAAAAATTGCAATAACAAAATAAAATTGTCATAGAACCGAGCAGTACAGAGGTCGAAAAGTTGGTTATGGTCGTGAAACAGAAAACTGTCTTTCATGCAGAGGAAAATGGACTATTGAATTTCCTAGAAAGCACTAAAAGAAATAGAATCAGGAAAGGGTCCGAGAATAAAATGAAAGCAAATAATAATTTTAAGAAAGAAAAAAAAAGCATACAAAGAAAGTAAAGCAAGGAAAAAGGAAGGGGAAAAAAAGAATAAGAAAAAATATCATTTTTATAGCTCTGTTCAAAGAAACGTACATTTATTATACAAATAAAGTCCTACTATCTTAAATCTTCGCTTTTTGGATAATTTAATTTTAAAGATAAATATTCCCTTACCGAATATAAATTCTTAAAGAACAAAAATACACTACTGTTCTTTATCTCTACAATCATAATGGTATTAGACTGAATTTTCAAATTTCTTTATATAGTCATAAATAAACTGAATACAATTATAAAATTTTCGTAGACTATTTAGCAACATATAAGAGAAAAACATACAAGTAGCCTATATATTAAAAAAAGGAAATAAAACTAGGAATTTTCAAATTAAAAATTAGAAAAAAAATTATATAGTTGTTAAAATATTTATATTGAAAAGGTCGCATAGTTGAATATTTTGACTTAATTCTAAATAAATGAGGAAAATTAACTTTTAAATACATCACCAAAGGGAGGAAAACACTATTTTTGAGTCGAAAAAGAGTACTAAAAAGTTCAATATAGTATTGAAAATTGAAACAAAAATTGCAAATTCAAGATTTTTTTTAGAATTCAGTTTTTTTATTGAAAATTTGTTACTATTACTACTCAATAAATAGAATCACAACAAAATTTTTACATTTCCAAACATTAACAACTAACTTACTTCAATCGAACATTAAAGAGAAAAAATATATAAGTTTTTTTTCCTTATATATTTTTAAAATTCTTATATAAAATATATAAATATAAAAAATATAATATAGAAATAAATATATAAATATAAAATTCTTATATAAAAATATATAAGAATTTTCCTAATAAAACTTTAGAAAATACAGTGAATCCGTTTACACTAAATAAAAAAACCTAAATAAAAAACCCCTCACTAGCATAAAATCGTACAAACATTAAAATTGCCATGGAATTTTCATCATGAAAACATTTGAATCTAGAGCTTAACCTTGGCAGCACTGATGCTGTATTACTACAATAGTAATGCAAAACAATTCAATAAACATCCTTTGAATTTAGCCGAAAATTTTATAACTGACTGATTGTGTGGTGACTAAAGCTTTGTAAACAGAGTAAAACAAAATGTTTTTAAGAAAAAATTCATATTCATTTGTTGTTATCACATGAAAAAACATGGCACGATTTTTGAATCCTTGAAAATTTACAAAAAGTGTTTATTTAAAAAACGAAATTTTTTAGCACTCAGCAGAATTTCAATTCGATAATTAATATCATACAATAAGGCGTCAACACGAAAGAAAATTACTTTCCCTACAAATTCAATAATAAAGCTCAAATACTAAATAAAACTACCTTATAAAAACAAATCAAAATTTCAGAACTATTTAACAAATATCAAAAATATATCATCATAAAACAATACCGTCAAAGTAACAGATGTATATATATTGGTTATCCGTTTTAAGCATTAATCAAAACCATTGCTATAGTGGGGTATTTTTATACCAATAATAAATTTAGATACGGAATGTAAACAAAAAATATTATTTTAGTTAAAGAATTTTTTAACATTATAAATTTATTTTTTTACACCAATGTATTCGAAAACTCAATTTAATAAGTTTAAAATTAAACTTAGTTGCTGAAAGAATACTTTATTTAAATAAATCGTACTAATATATTTTACGCTATTATTTCAAAAATTGCTTTACAAAATTTCGTCTGTTGATAAATATTTCTCATGAAAACTTATAGATAATTCTTTCTAAATCTTTATATATAACAATAAATAAGTTACTTTATTTTAATAGAAATCACCATCTAAATGTAATAACATTATGGAATGCAAGATTGAAAGAATGGAAATTTCACACCATAAGAACTTACCTCTATCTCCCAGACAAATAGAATCCTTTTTAATAAATAATAAAAATAGAAATTGAATATAAACTTTTTTCCACAGCTTAATAACATTCACCGCTGTTAAAATCCACAAAATTCTTAAAGAATATATCACATTTAATTCCTACTTTAAAGAGCAGACGATAAATTTAATTGATGCCGTTGAAATAAACTAAATTCAACGAAAATTCCTAATAAAATAAATAAACTAAATTCCGAATTTAACATACAGTAATTATCATTTTTTAATTGAAAACAATATTCTTTTATGATGTAATATTTATTTAATAAGTAAAAAAAAGTTTTATTCAATGGAAGAAAAAGTTTTTAAAAAATCTTACCCAGAAAAACATCCCAAGGCAACAATGTTAAATCTTGAACACAATACTCCAATAAAATAATATAATCAGCAGAATACTGACAACTCAGCAAAATATCCTCGAAACTGGCGAATGTTTCATCTTCGCACGAACATAAATAAAGAATTCTGTTTGGTCTTAACATAACACGAATACATACTGGAACAGTGTGAAATTTTCATCGGTTTTACGCACGACCACAAATCTTGCAGAAATGCAAACATTGAAAAATCTGTTGAAGTGATAATCGAATCACGAAAATAATCATGATTTACTATGACGTAATGTTTACGTTGAAAAAGAGGCGTAAGTGTAACTTTAATATCATCAACTTTCGCTTATTATCGGACGCTGATTACAAATGCTACATAAAAGAGGAAGAAAATTATCAGGATTATATCATTGAGGTATACAAAATTGCATTTTTGTTGAGTCAATAAAGAATTTTATTATTCTTTCCGATGATTTAAAATTAGTTGTCAATTTTAGAAATCAGATTATTTGAATTGCACTTAAAAATTGATCTTATTTTATAACAATTATAATTATTAAAATACGAAATTCTGTTAATACATTACTGAATGAAATAATGAAATTCTGAATATATTGCTACATGGAAACAAAAATTCAATCGTAACAGAATCAAATAAAAAAAATATTGTTGATATTCATTTATAAAGTATCAAGACGTAATGTATAATCTATTAGCCGATAAGTAAAAAATAAATTACCTTTTTAATTTAAAAATAAATCTCAAAAAAAATGCTTTAAAAACATAAAATAAATCTACTTTGAATGAAAAGGCTACTGAAATTAACCAAATAAATATACGTTATATGTATAAAAATGCTAATTATTTATACTAGTTTTTTTTTCTTTGTCCTTTAAAATAATTACAAATTATAAGAAAAATTTTACATGGAAATTTTATTCTGTAAATAGAAAATAAATAAAAAAATAAAATAAATAGGTTCGAGTCTGATATCCGAAACATTGTAGAGTGGTAATTTTTCAAAATAGTTTTATGTTATTTTTTTAAAAAAAATTTGTTATATAACAAATAAATATATTTCATATCGCCGCAATGAACGAAAATAAAAATATAGTAGCAAAAACAATAAAAAAAATTGATCGAAATTTTTTTTTCAAAACCGTATGATGAAATATGTATACGAAAAAAATATGAAGGGGAAAAAATTTCATGGAAATAAAATTAATTTCATCAAAAAGTTTCTTATTATTAATATTATGATTAAGTAAAAATGACTTTAGTACAAAAATAAAATGCGAGATCAATAACGAACAACTTAAAAATGTCGATTAATTTTGTATAAAAAATTAATTTAAATTTTGAAAATTCTTTTGTTAATGAGTACTTATTTTATAACAAATAATTAATGTCAAATTTCCTACCTCTAGTTTCAATGATTTGGCCAGCAAAGTTCTTTAAAATTTAAACTAAGATTTTTTTGTACAGATTTGCAACAGCGGTTGAATATTGAAAAATCACACACACACACACACACATATTATATATATAT
>JAOUZG010033416.1:757755-769558 GCA_026289955.1 Argiope argentata
ACACACTGAAGTGACAAAAGTCATGGGATAGCAATATGCAAACATAAAGATGGCAGTAGTATCGCAGCGAAAAAGTATCAATGCGCAGTTCGTTTTCCAGAGCTTTCATTTGTGTTCAAATTATTCATGTGAACAGGTTTTTCGTGATTTATAGCGGCACGACGAGAATTAACAGACTTTGAACGTGGAATGTTAGTTGGAGCTAGACGCATGGGTCATTCCATTGCGTATATTGTTAGGGAATTCAACATTCCGAGATCCACAGTATCAAGAGTGTGCCGAGAGTATGAAATTTCAGGCATCCCATCCCATCATGGACAGCGCAGTGGGCGACCACCTGAACTTAACGATCGAGACCGCCGACGTCTGTGTAGAATGGTCAATGTTAATAGACACGCAGCACTTCGTCAAATAACTGCAGGAATCAATGTGGGATGTACGAGGGACGTGTCCGATAGGACTGTGCGGCGAAATTTGTCTTCCTTGGGCTATGACAGCAGAAGACCGACTCGAATGCCTTTACTGACAGTACGACATCGCCTCCAGCGACTCTCCTGGGCTCGTGAGCCTATCGACTGGTCCCTAGACCAGTGGAAAACCGTGGCGTGGTCAGATGAGTTACGGTTTCAGTTGTTACGAGCTGACGGTAGAGTTCGAGTGTGGCGCAGATCCCACGAAGCCATGGACCCAAACTGTCAGCAAGGCACTGTTCAAGCTGGTGGTGGCTGCATAATGGTGTGGGCTGTTTTTACATGGCATGGACTCGGTCCTCTGGTGCAACTGAACCGATCATTGACTGGAAATGGTTGTGTGCAGCTGCTTTCAGATCACTTGCAGCCATTCATGGACTTCACGTACCCACACAAAGATGGGATTTTTAAGAATGACAATGCGCCATGTCACCGGGCCAGACCTGTTCGCGATTGGTTTGAAGAACATTCCGGACAATTCCAGCGCATGATCTGGCCACCTCGATCGCCCGATATGAATCCCATATAGCATTTATGGGACATCATCGATGGTCCGTTCGTGCCCAAACTCCTGCACCATCCACACTTTCACAATTATGGACGTCTATACAGACAGCATGGCTCAATATTTCTGCAGAGGACTTCCAACGGCTTGTGGACTCCATGACTCGTCGAGTTGTTGCATTTCGCCGGGCAAAAGGAGGACCGACACGATATTAAGTCATCCCAAGACTTTTGTTTTTTGATCCCGTAATCAATCGTTACGAACAACTCGAAGTTTTATGAACAACATCGTTTTAAAAGTAAAAAAAATTAACCTGTGTTTTGGCTGTGAAAATAATTTGTTTTTTTCTGAACAAGACTTAATTTTTACTTTCGTTATAAGTAGTATAAGTTAAAGTAGCTATAAATAGTAGTAAAAAGTTACCAGTTAATAGTATCTCTAGCTTCACGAAAAAACTAAACAGCTCATGCCAAACAATTTAACGCCATTCTCTATACAGTCATATCAGTAAGGGGATAGTTCTCCACGGAGAATGGGTGCCCCGACAAGCCTACCATCGAATTCGAACTAGTAGTAAAAAGTATAGTAAATCGGTAAAAAACTCGAGATTATGACATAATTCCAAGTTTTAGACCCACTTGCCTGAGTTCGAAAAACACATTTTTGGAAAATGTTTGTATAAAACAAAAGCAGTTTAAGCTAGATGGTAAAAATTAGGTAATCTTAGTCGTACTCTTAACCCTAGTTGGGGCCACTAGGGTTAAGTGTACGACGAGACGCGCTGATTAGGCTTAAATCGCCGACTATCCCAGGGTGCTTGTACATGGCATAAGAAAAAACAACAGCAACAGATTGGAATAATTTGTGTCTTCCACACTAGATTGCACAGTTTTTTTTTATTAAAGCTGATCACTGACCTGAGATCAAGACCACTTTTCGACGATTTTGTCACATTAAGGGGTGAGATGTGGGAGAATGTGCGCATACCTGGAATCCACTTTAATGTTAAATCTAAACATCATCTTTTATTTTTCCTTTCTCCGGTATTTTATAGATTTAAACCCATTTTAACGCATGCGCAAAAGCGAAGGGGGGCGGGGTTGGAATCCGCTAGCAAACAATACATAAGTTTAAAAAAAAGAAAAAAGTTTCTCTTCTCCCTTGTAAGGGGGCATAATGTGAATTTTTGCCTTCTTTTATAATGTAGCATAACTTTCCTAGAAACATTGATCCGACCATTTAGAAACGTGCAACCAATGTACAGGGTGTCAATAACTAAACGACTCTACTTTAAAGTTGCCTACAAGAGAAACTATTATTCAGAAATTATGAAATTTTGTATAAGGTAGAATAAAGGGATGAGAATTTGTTTAAACGAATAAAAAAATAGTTTAAAATTTCGCCACCAGAAGTAGTTTTTAAAATGAATTACTAATTTTTATATTTTTGACAAATTTAATTACAACAAAACACGTTCAACATGACGGCCATCATTTTCCTGCTACCATCTGGAATCGTAAGATAGCATGTTCCCCAATTGACTGTAGTATGCTCTGGGAAACACTAAGAACGTGCTGTGAGATGCTGCTTTTTAAATCAGGTAAAGATTTTGGATTATCAAGACTTACATGTTTTAAAATGTCCCTTAAGCCAAAAGTCAAATGGATTTAGATCTGAAGACCAAGGAGGCCACGGATCACGAAAGTGATGCCTGATGACACGTTTTTCTGTAAAATGATTGTGAAGAACGTCCTTTACATAACGGCTAATGTATGCAGGAGCTCCATCATGCCTGAAAATTTTGCTCGAAAGGCATTGACGTGCTTGCTGTGATCAACTGAGGAACATGCTATCTTATGATTTCAGATGGTAGCAGGAAAATGATGGCCGTCATGTTGAACGTGTTTTGTTGTAATTAAATTTGTCAAAAATATAAAAATTAGTAATTCATTTTAAAAACTACTTCTGGTGGCGAAATTTTAAACTATTTTTTTTATTCGTTTAAACAAATTCTCATCCCTTTATTCTACCTTATACAAAATTTCATAATTTCTGAATAATAGTTTCTCTTGTAGGCAACTTTAAAGTAGAGTCGTTTAATAATGGATACTCTGTATATCCCATAGCTTTCCCATTTTGTTAGGTACAAAAATCCCAAAAAATTGTATTTTGTATAGCTTCAATTTATAAATGCAGTAATCATGAAAGCTAAATTTTTTATACAGTTTCACGATACTATTAACTATATCCAGGGAAATATTATTGGCTCACTAACATCTTAAATAAAATTGGCCGAATTATGAATCTTTGAATTACATTATTTTAGATCCAATAATGGGAGTCTGCGGGAAACAATTTTTCATTAAGTAATCTTCCCTGAGGTAATGGTTGAAATGATTTAGAAATAAGTTAAAATAATAAATTTAGAAAATTCATAATTCAGTAAGTTTTTAGTCGTAAAAGAGTAGATTTTTTTTATAACGTCAGTGTATCAAAAACAATTCATTCCAGTATAACAAACACGACCGTTAAACTGTAGAGAAATCTAAATTTGATTATTTTTTCAAGAAAATATTTATTGACAAAATAACCCGAAATATTACTCTTTAAGCCATTTGAAGAATTTTTCTACAGAAAGTATAGGCTTATCTTAAATAAGTTTGCAAGAAGTAATTGGGCTGCGATTACAGTGAACGCCTAGCATTCTCAGAAATTTTACAGCAAGAGAGTTTCGAAGATAAAAGATAAAGAAGAACGTAATAACAGCACTTATCCTCTTCCAAGAATATACAAACTAGAAAACAAGAAGTTGGGACGACAAGGCGTTCTAATAAAATTTGATAAAAACAAGAGTTTCGATAACAAAAGGCAAGAACAAGCAAAAACGCCGCACCATATCGAAAATTATAATCGGTAAGATTTTATTCTGTTTATTCTGCACTTGACTATGCTACTTAAGGAAACGAAACAGAAATTATTTCATTTTCTTTTTTAAAGAAATAACAACAGAAACGTGTTAAGATAATATCTGATCCAAACAGGTTCACGCAATCAATAAAGAACTTAAAGAATCAGAAGCTTTTCAAATTTAGTTCACTAAATGAAAGAGACATTTTTTTAATTTTATCAATCATAAAAAGTAAAATAGATCGTAATAGTCAATGAGGTATCATTTAAGTTTTTATAATATGAAACCGAAACTATTTAAAAAGATTAAAATGAAATCGGCTATGCGTATTTCAATGCATCACGTCAGAACATCATTTCTTGAACGGCCAAGCACCGCGTGCTCGCGCAAGTTAAGCTATATTTTTATTCATTTTAATCGTTTCATTTGAATTGGTCACTTTAGTATGGCAATCGTTCCACAAAAAAAACTTTGTCTCTCATTGAATGTTTAAAAAAAATATCGCATTTCCTATTTATTTCATTTCATATAATCACGTGCTCAAAATGACATTTGTATTTGCTGTAGTTATTAACTTATTTTTTTTAAATAAGAGCTTTTGTAAATGCAATGGCAACGCGTAATTAAAAGCCGATTTTTGAGAGGACCGTGCAGAAAATAAATTTTCAATTTTTCGCCTATGGATTTTTTTTATTATTATTTTTCACCTACGGAATTTAGTTGACACCACAATCTTATTTCCAAAATAACATCACCTTCTGACATGATAATAAATTATTCTGATTTAAACTACTTTTGAATATTTTTGATGAAATATTTCTTAATTATTTCTTCATAATTTAATTTTGTCATTTAATTTCATTGAATGAGTCACTTTAGTAACACAAACGATTAAAAAAAACTGTCTCGCATTTATAAATTAAAGAAATATCACATTTCCTATTTACATTTCATATAATCTCGTGCTCAAAACCACATTTCGCTAGGTTTCATTTGCTGTAATTTATCTTTTTTAAAATCAGATCTTTTGTAAATGCAATGGCAATGCGTTATTAAAAGCCAATTTTTTGAGAGGATCGTGCAAATAGTAAAAATTTTTATTTTTCACCCACGCATTTTTGTTGACGGAAAAAAACTCATTCCTAAAACAACATCATGTTCTGATATGATAATAAGAAATAGCATGTGTTTGTTACTGAAATAAACCAAGAGGAGAGTTCCCCCCTCGATATTCCCGTATACTTAGATCAGTGGATCTCGAGTATATTCAAACTATTATTTTCCCAGTGACCTGCGTATCACAGACGATATGCGAGAGTCTCAGGAATGGTCTCCGGGAGGGTAACATAAAAAAAAAGTACATAATATGCAAATGCAGAACAAAGTTGCTTCAAAACGTAATTTTTAATATCATAATGTCAAAAGGAGGACAAACTCTCCTTTGCCTCTTTTTTTTGTTGTTATTGTTGTAGTTGACTCGTTAAAATGATTCAAACTGGGATTGGCCTGCCAACGAATAAGATGCAGTGACATATTTCCAAAATTATGATATTATTTCATCTAAAAATACGTGTTTGAATGGACATGAGATGAGTTTATACGTGAAAACGGACAAACAATGGCGGTGTAATGTATCAAAGAGTTCTGGTCACCTAAGTAAATTGGCTCGAGGTGGTTGGCGACCGTTGGCACATCGACGGTCTAATACGTAAGAACCAAATTTTTATCAGTTATTACCTTTTATAAAGTACGAATTTAAGAAAAATCACAAAAAATTATGATCAAATTAAAACAAAATGAAAAATATTTTTCCAACCTTGTGCATTTTTTTAAAATTTATTTCAGACCAAATTAAGCAATAATAAAGCTTAACAGATCATTTTATAGATCTTTTCAATCCTTATAATTTCTGAACTAAACGTTTTACTGCCGTATTGATATATTTTTATGCGGACACGAAAAATTTAAATTTCAACTCTATCCAGTAACGTATCCAAACGCCTATTTTGGATAGTGAATTCAACAACTCAAATAAAATAAGTAATATAAAAACAATTAATCAATTCCTATTTAGGTCAACAAAGAAAATTTTTATTTTATTTATTTTTTTATTAAATAATTACAATTAATATAAATAATTGATCAAAAATTATACCAGGCGAAAACAAAATCGAATTCGCATCAATTAAAAATAAATCGGAACAAACTCACAACGCACTCAATTGGCGCTGAGTTTTCAACGCTAATTGAGGATTAGAAATCTATAATTTTCTTTATTCTGTATTGTTTTAATTTAAAAGTTCTTCAAAATGAAACGGAAAAATCGATTGATTAACAATGTTTAATTTTAAATGCATCAAACATTATGAAATTAAACAGAATCATTTAAAATAGTCGGCAGAAACATATTAAGCCTAACCTCATAAGTGTGTGGGGGAAAACAAATTGAATTCGTTACTTATTTGAAGGAGGGGAAATAAAGACTTTTGGCTAGAAAGTTATTTTTTAATTAAGTGCTAAGAAATTAATGAATTAGTATTTGAAAAAACTGTATTAACGTCAAATGTCATCCAGTACACTTTTTAAAAAATGTTCTTGAACTTGAGTGGATCAAGAAAAATTATTTTATTAGCGATTGAAAATTTAAACACTATATATACAGGGTCCGACTTAGATTAGTTGAGGCCCGGAACAAAAACTTTGGGGCCCCCTCTGCTTCACTATTTTAGTAATGAAGAAGATTCATTAAAGAAGGAAGTGTAAAATAAAATTTCTATCCGATTTGGGGGCCCCAATTATGTGGGGGACTGTGGCAACTGCCCTAGTCAGGCCCTGTATATATATAGGGAGAATGTGAGCTAATAGTAGAAATTGAAATCGTACTTTTATTATGTAATGTATTTTACATTTTTGCCCCATTTGGATACTTTTCGTGAAAATTCGATTGTATAACAACTGTAAATAAGTATATGAATACTTTTATTAAAATAAAATATAATATATTGATATTCCAGTTATATTATCGATAATATAATTTTCCTAACTTTTTTTTCTTTTAAAGGATAATAAATCACCAATTTTCTAGCAAAAAAATGACAAAAAATTATATTCTTCATAAATTTTCTCTTATATGCCTCATAATTTATTCAGACTTATCGATCAATACAAGCGACTATGAACTGTACAACACCATGGGTACAGCATGCTCCAAAAAAGCCACACCTTCCCTTAAGGAAAATAAAATTCTAAAACTAATGTCATTCTTCCGACTCAGTAATGGAATTTGAAATAGTTACATCTAATGGCTGAAAAATATAAACATTAATGATGTTTTCACGATACACAGTTTCGAAGGGGGGAAATGACATTTTAGATATATGTAATTAACTCTCTCTTCGGCAATTTTCGAAGTTAAGCCTGAGCACTCATGCTTCACATTATAATTAAATGCAGGGTGTCCCACAAGGTATGCAGTGTATCATTTGTACAGATTCGGATAGAACACGTTAAGATGAGTATACAACATGTGAGGTCCCCCAAATATGGCGTCACAGCATAATTACATGAAAAAGGTTATTTATTAATATATAGTTTGTATTACAAATTACAATGCATAGGATTGCCATACATGGAAGCTTCCATAGGTGAGTATGCAAATTCGTGGCTACCATTGAGAGGAAAAGCGTGTCTGCAAGTGGATATGCATATTGTTTCAAGAGAACGAGCGCCGCTGAAAGCACGGAGGGGAGAGCGATTGGCGACGGCGGTAAAGAGCTTGCCACCAGTTGGGTTGGGTTGGCGAAAGGAATAGTCTGGCAGTCGCTGGATCTCTCGCGGTGATTTCCGAAGCTTCTCGTCTCCTTCGCCCGGCTATATAAGGGACGAGCTACCGCATTCGGCAGTTCCTCTCTCGGAGGAGAAGCGTTTCACTTGACTAGCGGATTCTCGCTTGTTATTAGTGAGCTGTGTTTGGGTTTGCTGTTAACGTTATGTTATTAAGCTCGCCATGACTTACTGTTTGCTGTGCTATACGATAGCTGTTTCGCAGTTTGTTTTTATCGTGCGTAAGACTCGCATTTACGCTGTTAGTGACTGTTGACTGCTGGTTTATCTGAAATTTTTACTTTATTAAGTCATCCTGTAAATAGCTGTGAATAAATTTGTTTGTGCTGTCCTCAAGTAAAGTCCATTCAATCCGAACCCGCTACGCTAAGAACGTAACAATATTTATTTTTGCATATACATATACAGGGTGTCCCACAAGGAATATAGTTTTGCAACGGCATATGATGCTAGAAAACAAGTTTGATGAGAAAGAGTAGCATGTTATTCGCTAAAATATTACCGCGTAATGCGCGAATTCGTTGTAGTTCTGAAATGAACAAATATTCGATTGAACGTGTTTTCATGATGCTGACTCATCATAAATCGCAATCATATCACAGTGTGGTGAAAAAATTCGCCAATCGCCACAACATAAACGGCGTGACGATCAAAAGAACATACGAAGATTTAAACAGATAGGCACTGGGTTGAACAAGATGCTAACAAAAATGTAAAGGGAAGAAAGAGATGCCTGCTATAACAGAACCTTATGTTCAGGAAGTGAAAGTTTTTGAACGGCAGTGACATTCCATTCTTAGGCAAAGGAGATAAGGTGATATTGGTTTATGAAAGATTGCGCTACACATCACCGCATTCTCCAAATGTCAATCTATTGGCTGAACATTTTCACGATAGACGGATCCAGTTGGGTCCCATAAGGAAACAAATACAAGTAGAGAATGGCCACTCTCCTCTCCGTATCTTAACCAAAGCAACTCTTTTTTTTATCATGTCAGAACATGATGTTATTTTGGGAATGAGGTAAACAAAAGTCCGTAGGCGAAAAATTGAAATTTCATTATCTGCACGCGCATCTGAAAAAATCAACTTTTAACAACGTGATGACATCCCATTTACAAAAGCTCTGATTTAAAAATATATATAAGCTAATGACTACAGCAAATAAAACCATTTGAAAAATGTCATTTTGAGCTCGAGATAATACAAAATGAAATAAATAGGAAACGTGATATTTTTTTAAACAATCAATGCTAGACAAAGTGTTTTTTGGGTCGTTTGCAGTACTAAAGTGACTCATTCAACGAAACGATTAAAATGAATAGAAATATAATTTAACTTGCACGAGCACGCGGTGCTTGGCCGTTCAAGAAATGTTCAGACATGATACATTGAAATGTGCATAGAACAATTCATTTTTTTAGGACGTTTGAAAGACGAAATATATCTCGTACAGCTCTCAACACTGGATGATTTGAGAGTAGTAATTGAAACAGATGTCCAGGAGATTAGAACATGTATTTTACAGAAAATAATTGAGGACTTCAATACAAACTTCGCCATGAGGGCCGCAGTGACCTGGTGATAATTTATCGTGTAAGAGGGTCTGATGCACGTTAAATCCGACAGGCCAAACGTCCTTCCGCTGGTGTGGTGTATTGTGGAAAGGGGGATGTCAGTTCAGGTGTCGTCCTCGTCATATGACCACGGTTCAAAATTACGAAGTCCGTCCCAAAATAGTTCTAGTGTTTCTTTACAACGGAACATTAATATAACTAACCTAACCTAACTTCACCCTTTTATTTGTTCCAACGGCCAACATGTCGAAAATCTATTGTATTGAAAGATCTCAATTAACATTGATTTTGACTTGGTTTTGTTCTTTTTTTTTTTTTTTTTTGAAGTTTCCATGACACAAGTTTCACACTTAATTAGACTATGACGCTATATTCGGGGACCCTATATGTTATACATCAAACTACTCGTCCTGACGTGTTCCATTTTAATCTCTAGAAATTAGACACTGCATACCTTGTGGGACACCCTGCAAATTCTAGATGATACCACAAATAATATCAAAATTTACAGGAAAACAAACAAATCGTCTTAGATGTAAATTAATTTTGTATTAACTGATTGATTAATAAATATACGTAAAATAATGCCATTTTGTGGCAGAGATGATTACTTTACATTATTATTCTTATGTACTTTTAGAGAATTTGATAAGAGTAATTGCTATAATCAAAAAAAAAATTATAAGTAACGATTCCACAAGCAATTCCAGTATTTACTATATTCTAATCTATTTAAATAAATTTTTAAAAAAAACCTAAACTAGAGAATGTAATTAAATGTTTATGAAATATTTTTAACACTTTTCATAAATATTTGGAAACATTCAATATTGAATTTCATATTACCATCTGAAAATAAATTTGTTTTTAATAAGCATTTTTTTTTTCGATTTTGTAATACGACTAATGTAAATAAGCAAAAACATGCATTACAATCTGGTTCTTCCCATCAATTTTTGATACAAAAATATTAGAAATGTTTCAAAAAATTTTCCTTTCAAAATATGTTTGCATTTTTTTTATTAAAAATAATGTTAAATTAGTTGTCTAAAATGTTTAGGAAGTTGAGGATCTATCTAGATTAATAACATTTTCGATTTGCCGCTGAAAACAATTCTCTAAGAAAAATATTTTTTTTATTGTCTATAAGGGAAAACCAGTCATTTTTTTCTTTACATATACTAAGCTTTAGAAAAAGTTTAACAATTTACTAGAAAAAAAATCCAGTAACATAAAACTCAAATTTCAATAATTTTTTAAATCTTTCCTTTAAACGGTACGCATTCAGTTATATCAAAATACATATGATTGCAAAAGTATATCTAAACAAAAAGATTAAAATGAAATCTGTTTTGCATATTTCAACGTATCATGTCTGAACATCATTTCTTGAACGGCCAAGCACCGCGTGCTCGTGCGAGTTAAATTATATTTTGATTCATTTTGATGGTTTCATTGAATGAGTCACTTTAGTATTGCAAACGATCCAAAAAAAAACTCTGTCTCGCATTGATTGTTTAAAAAAAATATCTCATTTCCAATTTATTTCGTTTCATATCATCACGTGCTCAAAATGACATTTTTCTCGGTTTTATTGGCTGTAGTCATTAACTTATTTTTTTTAATCAGAGCTTTTGTAAATGAAGTGGTATCACGTTATTAAAAGCTGATTTTCTGAGATGCTCGAGCAGATAAAATTTTTATTTTTCGCCTACGGGTTTTGTTTACGCTGCAAAACCTCATTCCTAAAATAACATCATGTTCTGATATGATAAAAAAATATATCTATACGTTGTTCATATATATTAAAATAACAAATCAATGGTCTCATTTACGAATACGTTGTTCTCATTTCTGGGTGATGTCAACCTGAGGAAAAAGCAAATATGTGTACTAATAATTATATTCTATTTCACAATAAGGAACGACCATACTTTGTTGACAAAGTATTAAAAACTGATTTAATCACAACAGCCACCAATCAAGCAAAAAACGATGCATCACGGGAAAACTAACAATGCAACCAAACCTTCATATTTCCGAACACAGATCGCTTTTATTTTTAACTTGACCCCACAGAACGATGACTACAGAACCTCCCTTAAAATTTTGACGAAGTTCCAAGAGACTACTGGAAACAATGCGTCGAAGCGGAAGACGGCAAGGTCGTTTCCCCTGCAGGTGAGGTGAAAGATTTGGAGAGAGTCTTGGTTTTCCAGAGATGAGAGTCGGAACTTAAGCCACCCGGAGAATGTACTCGGATTAATTTTTGAATAAGAAATGAGACGGAGGAGGAACCGGTCCGGCGAGTATTGTGCAATTTCCCTTTTTAAGACATCTATCCATAGGTGTCACAGCTGGGATGACGAAATGTTAGGTACTTTAGTGACTCAGAAAAGATCGTATTTTGAATGAATTGTGGTAACAGCGACGAAGTTTGAAAATATCGGTGAAGTCTATATCTCATATGAATAGTGGTAATGGTGACGAAATTTGGAAA
>JAOUZG010033416.1:770438-786605 GCA_026289955.1 Argiope argentata
TAATGGCTATAAGTCCTACTATTAAGTAAATAATTTAATGGCTATAAATGTAGGACTGGCGTCTTCCTCGTGATCTGTGAGTCCCGGGTTCAATCCCAGTTAGGGCATGGTTGTCCTTCTGTGCGTTGTGTGAATGTGCCCCCCTATAAAAAGGGGGCTTGCAAGCAACTGTGTGTGTCATCCTCATTTGAGTTGGAAGTCACATTTCTGCCTTCTGGTGCTCAGGGGTCCATACACTCAGAAGTTACTGCACCCCCTCTTTCCATTTTAAAACAGACACGAGATCAACATCATCAAATGTAGGACTGTGTAAAATTTTTGTTTCCGTCGTCAGGAGAAAAACTCGTCTGAAATATAAATTCGAATTTCGGATACATACCTTTAAGGATACTAGGGATTAATCACCAAATCACTCATCAAGGATGACACAATAGATTCATTGAAAAAATTAAGTTCATACCAAAGGTTAATATTTCATAATTATTGTAAGCCAATATCATGTAAAGAGTGCTCTAGTATAAAATCTTTATAAGACAGTATGCTAACAAGTTCGATATTTGTTCATTTATTATCATGTTAGAACGTGATGTTGTTTTGGGATTGAGGTTTATGGAGTCAACAAAAATTCGCAGGAGAAATATTGAAATTTTATTATCTGCACGAGCATTTCATAAAAACAGCTTTAAATAACGCGTTACCACTGCATTTAGAAAATCTCTGATTTAAAAAAAAAAGCTGATGACTACATTAAATAAAACAGAAAAATGTCATTTTGAGCACGTGATTATATGAAATGAAATAAATAGGAAATGGAATATTTTCTTAACCAATAAATGCGAAAGTTTGTTTGGATCGTTTGCAGTACTAAAGTGACTCATTTAAAGAAACCATTAAAAGGAATAAAAATGTTATTTTACTTGCACGCTCACGTGGTGCTTGACCGCTCGAGAAATGATGTTCTGACGTGATACATTGAAATATGCACAGCAGATTTCATTTTAATATTAGTTGCTTCTTTCTCCTTCTGTGAATAAACATCTTTGTATCCTCAATTGTACCTATTATCATTTCATTTGTACCCATCTTTGTTCCCCTACGACTTGAATAAATGTAGGATATCCCACAGAGCTATTTTATTTAACCATCTTCTGCCTTCATTTTTTGTTTTATCAACACCCGATGATAGGCATAACTCAAAGCGAGAATTGTAAAAGGTTAGATAATTCCCAAGAGGACGATAATTTTTAATTAATACAACATTCCAGAACAAAGCCATCTATCGAGCTTTTGAAAAACTGACCCAATTAATATTGAACCAGAGGCCTCAATCATTACAGATATGACGTCACAGATACATGACTTACGTAATAGCTTAATTTATCTTATGCTTTTTCCTAAGTTAAGATGCACAATTGTTTTAAAGATAAAAATTGGTGCGCCGCATAAAACATATTCAAGAATCGACTCCATTTTTTGAATATTCTGCAATAAATAACAATAACGTAGTTCACCATCCCAAATAAAAGCGTCTTGCAATCGTCAAACCAGCATTACAAGCGTTCATTTCACTGTCTGCTAAATATTTCTCATCAAACATCTCTGTGAATGGCACAGTTTAGGAACGAAGCCACTGCGTAAATGGACCGGAAGTGAACATTATTACGGTTCCTCGGTTTAATAACCACACCGAACAAACACATCAGATACTCTTACGTAAGAAAATGCTGTCTAGAATCGCATCGCAGCATCACGCACGCGAGTGAAAAAATAATTGGCGTTGCTAAGAATACAATAAAGAAACACACTTCAGACAATTCTTGATACACGTAAATAAATTTATGAATTCCGAAAATGTTTTAATCGGTGTTTTTCGATATAGATATGGAATGTAACGAAATCCTGGAGATCAGTGAATTATGAAAAGTCAATGACTGCTGAAGAAAAGAAAAAAAAAAAAAAGATGAGATAAATACGTCGGCATTATTGAAGTACCGCAAAGAAGTGAAAACAAATCCGCTCTATTAAACAAATATTGATAGAAATAAGAGATAGTGTAGAAAATTCCATTGCGCGTAGAGTCGTCTAATATTATAAACTTGCCTTAACAGAAATTACTTAATTCTATTTTTTGAAGTCAACAGAAATATAAGTATAAATATAAAAGCATTAAATACCAAAAGGTATAAAATGTGAATAAGAAAATTTAGAAAAATAAATTTATTTTTATTAATCATGATTATAATGTAAAGTAGGATTTCTAAATTAAATGCAGAATAAAAATGACTTGAATAAAAAAATTTCTTAATTACCTTCAATAAAATTTAATAATTTATTAATAACGATAAGAAAATAAAGTATTTCAAAATTAAACACAGAAATTAAATAATTTGAATAAAAATATTCTTAATTACCTTCATTAGAATTTAATAACTTATTAATAACGATTATAAATTAAAATATGATTTCTAAATTAAAATGACTTCAATAAAAAAAACTCTTAGTTATCTTCAATAGAATTTCTTATTTTATTAATAAAATATTAAAGAAAATACAGTGTCTTTCTAAATAAAACGTTGAAATTAAATAACTTGAATAAAAAAATTCTTAATTACCTTCAATAGAATTTAATATCGTATTAATAACGATTATAAATTAAAGTATGATTTCCTAATTAAATGAAGAATTAAAATGACTTCAATAAAAAATATCTTAATTATCTTCAATAGAATTCAATAATTTATTAATAGCGATAAAAAATAAAGTATCATTTCTGTGTTAAACACAGAAATTAAATAACTTGAATTAAACAAATTCTTGATTACCTTCAATAGAATTTAATAACTTATTAATAACGATTATAAATTAAAATATGATTTCTAAATTAAATTCAGAATTAAAATGACTTGAATAAAAAAAATTCTTAATTACCTTCAATAGAATGTAATAATTTATGAATAACAATAAGAAAATAAAGTATCATTTCTAAATTATGACTTGAATAAGAAAATTTTCTTAATTACCTTCAACAGAATTTAATATCTTATTAATAACGATTATAAATTAAACTATGTTTTCTAAATTAAATGCAGAATTAAAATGACTTGACTAAGAAAAAAATCTTAATTATCTTCAATAGAATGTAATAACTTATTAATGACGATTATAAATTAAAGTATGATTTCTTAATAAAACATAGAAATTAAATGGCTTGAATTTAAAAAAATCTCAATTATCTTCAATAGAATTTAGTCAGTCTGATATGATATAATCAAGATACTTGTAAACCATTGAAATATATGTTGGAAAATTTCAAAAACTTTTTTTCAATTTGTATACAACATTAAAAGATGTAATTATTTTCCGTCAGCACATGCAAGTTTAGGGCATTTGAACCAAGTGAACAAAACTTGCATGTGCTGATGGAACATGTAATTGACCATGTGAGAAGCATGGAATGCCCAATTTATATTCGAGATTCTTAAGTACCAGTGAAACTAACACGGACAAAAACACAGACTGTTCCTGAAACACGATATGGTGATAGAAGCAAGAGACTCAAAAAGGTCTGAACAGAATGTGGTCAGTAAAATTAATAGATGTTGAAATACTTCAGTGCTTGAAGAGAAACATGCAGATTGGTTGTTTTTGAAATTGTTTTACCCGAAACATTTTTGAAGGAGATATCTTGTTTATCTAACTTTAGAAAAGTCCACAACTTGTCTGTGTAATATGCATGCATTTTGCACGAGAGAATTATGCATTCAATATCTTAAAAGCTATCACATTCACGACAAAGGGATCATTTTGGAGATTAAAACGATTCAACAGGCCTGGTGTTATAATGTTTTGCTGATTAGTTGGACCAAAGCAAAATCAAATCCGTATCCGTTGAAAATAAAGATGTCGACAATCAGAAAACACTGCGTTTATGTGAATTTTCAACGCCAATCGGGACAACACAAATGCATGAATTTTCTAGTTGGGGTAAACAGTACTGGTTAGAAATCTTTAATTTCCTTTATTCTGTTTTATTTTAATTCAAAAGTACTTCAAAATAATTCCGAAAAATCAATTAATTATTGCTGTTTAATTTTAAAAGGATCAAAGAAAATAAACAGAATTGTTTAAAATAATCTACCGAAAACAAGTTAAACCTAACCTATTTCGCATGGGGGGAAAACAAGCTGAAGTCTTACTCATTTGGCAGTGGGGAAATGAGGATTTTTTTGCTGGAAAGTTAGTTTTTAATTATTATAACATTAACCACTTAATTAGCCGGAGTAAACAGTGGCCTATGTCTTATTCTAGACCGAAATAATCGACCGAAAATAAGTTAAACCTAACTTCATTCGCGTGGGGAAAAAACAAGTTGAAGTCTTACTCAATTGGCGATAAGGAAATGGAAGATTTTTGGCGAGAAATTTAATTTTTAATCAATAAAAAATTAATTACTCGATTACCTGGAATAAATAGTAGTCTATGTTCTATTCTGGACTATAATCTGTCTCTGTGCTAAATTTCATCCAATTGTTCTGCCATGATTGACTATTTCCCTCCATCCATCCAAACTTTTACATTTATAATAGTAGTATAGATTAACGAATATAAAACAATAACAAAAGAAACATTCAAAAAAAAGAAACAAATCTATTTCATGACTAATATCTATGAATGATAATATCTATCTATATAATCTATGAATAATTATCAAAGCAATTCAAATAAAAAGAAAACTTACTAAATGAAAAAAGAAATAAAGTAAAAGACTGGAAAAACAATGTATAAAAAGCGGAAATCCGCCAATCATACAAGAAATTTAACATTTCTGATTGCACAATTTATATACATTAAAAGCATTGAAGCATGAAAACAAAATAATAGCGGCGTATAAAACAAAAACTGTAGTCTGTTAACATGTTTTAAATGCAAGGACGCAGACTTAAAGCCCGAGATTGTTAGTGCAGCAGATGGTCACCTTCATGCATACTCCCGCGGTCGAACACAAACCGCAACAACTACCACTTCCCAGAGAATACACAACGAGGTTTAATTTCGACTAATTTCCCCCCAAAAGAACAATCCCACATCCGCTGTGGTGGTCAAGGCTATCTATCTTGTAACTCCCATCATCCTCATCACTACATCAGGAAAGAGTTCGATCGAGCCAAATTGTCAGATGACGGAAATTGTCTCCCTTTTTCCAAAAAAACTAAAGAAAAACACAGAAGAGAATGAGTTCTGGATCTAAAAATAAAACTCACACGCGAATTTGACCAATTTTGTGAGCGCAGGAAAAACGGTACACTCTCATTTTGTGCTCCAATGCGCTTCGTCAGCCAATCGGAAGAATTACCCCGCACCATTTCGCGCATCGTGGATGCAGACACGGTTCCAGTTAATGCGTCATCTGCCAGTTCAGTTTTAAATGGGAAGAAAATAAATATCTGGCGTTCAAGAAAAGCGAGAGCGTAGGAGCGAGAAAAAAATTATGTGTGTGTGTGTTCTTCCTAATCAGTGACAAAACTAGGTTAAAGTTAACACTTCAGCGGCTTCTTTTTCCCTAAAAAGTGGAAAAACATCCCAATTCTTCGCGCGAAAATTTCAGAAATGCTAGTACCTCATGAGAAAAGACAGGCATTTTGCATACCGCTGAATATAAAATGCCGACTCCTTCGAATTTCTCATAACGTAAATAATGAATAAACTCTCATAAGCAAAGCAAAATAAATATATTTACATAATACTAAGATTTAGAAAAATAAATTACTTTATATTTATTTGTTTCTTGAGCAGGGGGGGGTGAATTCTTAAATCACTAAATATAAAAATTTAACCCCTTATTGACCGACGGTACTTTAAAGTAGCATTTAAATCCGGCTGGAATCTTCACAATAGGACTACTTTTTGTTTCTTATGGCACTGGTCATCGATGAGCTCGCTGAGGTAGTCAGCGATTTAAGCCTGATCAGCGTCTCTTGTTTTCTAGTTGCGCCAACTAGAGCCAAGAGTACGACTTTTGCTACTCACTAATCACGTTCGCTTGCACAGCCTTTTTTTACAGGGGGGGGGGGGGTACATACAATCACTCACAGATAGAACAAAGAAGAACAACCATGCCGAACTGAGACGCCCAGATCATGGGGAAGACGCACTACCCATAAGCCAAGACGCAAACCCTCAATAATTTTGGAACATATTATCTATTTTAGTAATATTTTTTCAAAATTGAAAAATAGTTCTTGAGCGATATTGATTTGATTAAAATTATTCCCCGACTTTTAATTAATTTTCAAAAAATATTCTTAAGTATACGATACAATAACAGTTATTATTTCAACAACATTTTTTCCGGAATTTTTTTTATCTATTTTTTTTATCTATATATTCTTATTATTATTATAATTAAGAATGAATTTTTTTAAAAATAATATAAAGATAGAAGAAGAATATCAGCTTATGATGCTCAGAATTAGGTATTTAAATCACCTTCAAATTTTAAAAAAATATGAAAATCAGCGTCTCTTGTTTCGAAGTAGCGTCAACTAGGGTCAAGAGTACGACTTTAGCCACACACTCATCACATTCGCTTGCCCAGCCCCTTTTTACAAGGGGGGGCACAGCCACACATCTCACAGATAGAACACAGAAGAACAACCCTGCCCGAACCGGCACCACGATATAAACCCGGATGCCCAGATCACGAGGAAGACGCGCTACCTCTGAGCCAGGACGCCGGCTCACTACTTTTTCTAATAGTATTTGAAAGAACATGAAGTCCAAGAAGACACGTCCAATTGAAACCAGCGGATATCAACCCAACAATAAAATTAAAAATCTTTCATTAACCCTCCTGCTGCGTATCCCGCGATTCCCGCGGGTTGGCAATCAGCCCATTTTCTGTTGTATCCCGCGTTTTTCGCTGTTTAGTGTGTTTATTTTTATAATAACAGATTTTTAACCATATTATATTATTATCGTGTACCAGATAGTATCAGTTCACATTTTTTTTTTTTGAAAAAATATTAGAACTTATTTACAAGTAACGAATCTAAACGGTGACGCAGCCAATTAATTAATTTATTTTAATTATCAATAAAAACTTTTTTTCCCTACGTTTACTCAGTACCAATACTTAACAAATGGCTCAAAAATAAATTTGAAAAATTGGCGGTGAAATTATTCTTCAGATAAAGGATTAATACATTGATGTCACTTTTTTCTTCTTCTTCTTTTTTTTTTTTTTTTGTTATTTTTGCATTTTATGCGATTAAAGATGAAAGATAGGATCGTAAAATTGTGGGAGTGGGGCATAATTGCTTTAATACATTACAACCTTAATCAGTGTGCTCAAAGATAATTCAGTCTTTAGTTAAATTTTCGATAAAAATGTAAACATGTTAAACGGTACGTCTAAAAAAAATTTAATTTAATTTAGTGATTTTGAAATTTTTTTTAGGACAAGAACTTCCAAATATATGTTGATTTAGATTAAAAACAATTAAAATAGAGTTCTATTCGATGTAAAAAATCGATTTTTGGCGAAAATATCGATATATTTTTATTCAGTATCATTCTTAATCTACGAACAGTTTTTCTTATAAATAAAATCGGTTGAATTTTGTTTTTCTTTCATTCTTGGGAAGTCACATTGTTTGGTATATCATCGTAATTAAGTTTTCAAGTTATATTTACATCTTTGAAAAAAATTCTCAAATTATAAATTTTAGTAAAATTTTCTTGTAAAAAAATCTCATTAATTCAAATTTAATGTATATTCAAATAATAAGCTTTTTTTAGTTATATCAATTTTATTTCCTTCTAATGTTTTTCAACTTTAATATTTTTTTTAATTTATCTTAAAATATATTTTATTATTTTTCAATTCGATACCTACGAGTGAGGTGAATATATTAAATACAATTCCTGATTGTGTGTTATAGCAGCTATATAATTAGGAGGGTTTTTTTAAATATAAAAATATGTGCGAATCAAGTCCAAAACATTATTAGTTTATGTATTTATGATTACATAAAAGTATTTTCTCAACTGAGTAAGATAGCAGGAAGTAATAAATTATGATTTGTTTAGAAAGAAATACGCGAAGTCAGTTGGTTTTCATTTATAGAGAACGGGATGTTTAAAAAAGGAAGAAAATAGTTGCTTTTATTATTAGTCTGTATGGATATTTAATCTATGCCTGCTCAAAATAAAGTCTGGGCAGGGAAGAAAAAAGAATAACAAAGGGAAAAAAAGGGTTTGTAGAAAGAAAAGTTGTAAAGAAAAAAAGGATAGAAAGAAAAGAAAAGAAGGGTGTGTGTGTGTCACCATTATTTCCTCTGTGCGCGGCATTTTCCAAGCTGTTTTTAAACTTTCGCATCTTTTGAAAACCATTTGTGTCCCAATTTGTTTAGTGTGTTTACATTTATGAACATTTGAATCTCATCATTCTATAAAAACGTTGAATTTTAGACCTTTCTCTCCACCATTTAAGTAAAATATCAATTCCGGGACAATCATTGCACGGATAGAAAGAGAAAGATGATTAGTACAATGAACAGAACATCTGAAGAAAACAATTCTAAATAATACTATAAATGAATTATATGATCATCAAAATTTGTTTGGTTTAAAAATGTTTTGGTGAAAAACCTGTTATGAGACACAGCTACATAAAATATTATATGAAAATTTTAGCGAGCATTAAAATACTGGCGAACCGACTGGTCGCCTAAGGAGGCTAGTAATTTAATAAAAAGTAACAAAAATTAAAATATGCTTTGTTTACCTAAAGTAGGAATAGTTTTTAAAAATTGTTTTTTAGATTACTTGTTTAAAATTAGTCTTATTCAGGGCATAGCATTCACACGATCTTTTCATTTTTCTATTGCACACACCGCTATTAGGATGCGCGCTGTTATGAAACCCAAGACAGGAGGAATAACATTTACAAACATCGAATCCAGCGGGAGGAGTTCAACGGTACGGTGGTTAATTTAAATCCTACGGATGTATTTAACTGCAGGTGATGCAGAACAAAAAACAGCTAACTAAAAATATAAACAGGCATGGTGTAGGTATTTAGCGTTCTCAACAGGTTTCAGTTCACTGACCACAGATACATGCAGGTGTGGGCGGCACGTTGCGTTCTTACTTGTTCAGGCCAGCTCCTTAAGACAGGCGGTGCCAGAAATTGCATTCGAGTTGACAGCATGTAGGGTGGAGGGATTGAGTTGTGAATAAGTGTCAAACACCTTTTGACGAAGTGAGAAACAAGAATGTTTTCGCAAATTGAATGCCTTTTCAATCTTAATCTTAACTTTTTTCCACGGATTTATTTTTTACAAATCTATATTCTTTTTACTACACATAGTTTCAAAATATCCAGTAAAATGGCATCTCATTCCTCTTCTTTTTTTTTCGATTTAGTAGCAGCGTAAAAGAAAATAAAAATCAAATACTATTACGTGCGAGACACGCTACCCTTATGCCAGTAAACGAGCATAAAAGTTTTTGCACACCTTTATTTCAGTGAATTGTCAAATCTCTCTATATATGCAAGCGCAGTGTTCGTGTTTCAATATTCTACCAAAGATTTTATGAGCAATCCTGATCCCTGTTCAGTTTGTCTTAAAAAGAAATTTTTACAACAAATGAAAGTTATATTCTATACTTCGATTTCACATACCACTGTTAAATATAACTTTAGACAGTAAATAGTAAATTTTGAGCATATTTTTGTAAACTTCATAAATAAGTTTTTTATCATGTCGGAACATGATATTGTTTTAGGAATGAGGTTTTTTCTGGTGTCAATGAAAATCCGTAGGCGAAATATAAAAATTTTATTATCTGCACAAGCATCTCAAAAAATCAGCTCTTAATAACGCGTTGCCATTGCATTTACAAAAGCTGATTTTTTTAAAAAAAATAAGTTAATGACTACAGCAAATGAAACCCAGAAAAATGTCATTTTTGAGCACGTTAATATACGAAATGAAATAAATAGGAAATGTGAGATTTTTGTAAAACAATCAATGCGAGACAAAGTTTTTTTTGGATCGTTTAAGGAAACAATCAAAATGAATAAAAATATAATTCAACTCGCACGAGCACGTGGTGCTTGACCGTTCAAGAAATGATGTTCTGATGTGATACATTGAAATATGCATAGCAGATTTCATTTTAATCTTTATTTATTTATTTATTTTGCTACAATAGCAAAATACTTCCGAAATCTGAAGTATTCATGAAGAACTTAAAACTTTTTTTAAAAAAAAAATATCCGTTCCATCGTTCACAATGTGGAAGATGGAAAGAATTTGACTGAAAATATAATGGCAAAAGTTTTTTTTCTACAAGAGGAAACTATATGTAAAGCTGAGAATGTTTGGATTTAAATGAGAATCGGTTCAGAAGTAAAAGGTTGGCCAACCGTGAAATTAGTCTGTTGATGATTTATTTTATCAAATGCTTCTCATTTTTTAAGAACTTGTTAATTTTCTTTCTTTATCTAACTGACTTTTCGAAATTTCGTATCTTTTATTATTTTGCAATACCTTATTTTCTATCTTCAAGTCCTTTTTCAGAATATTCCTAATTGTTCTGGATACTTTTATTCAACGCGTTATTTATTTTTTTCATCGTTTTAATTTTTCTTATATTTTGCTTACATTTTTTGTGTAATTATATAGATCCATAGCATTATAAGAAAGAAGGAAGGAAGGTGTGTTCTCCGGCGTATGCTACAGAAACGCGGTTCTTAACTTTTGCCGAGTTAAACAGAAACTAGGTGCAAAGAAGTTGTAAAACTTCCCTCCCTTTCTAACAGACACATGTTTGGACATTATTACATCTTGCCAGCTGTGGGACGGTTCCTTCCTTTGTGATCGCCTTTGTGAATTCTTCCCCTTTAGTGTCACCATCTGGAAGTGAATAGTCTAGATAATAGACCACACATGCGTTTTACGGCCCTCTGAAGAAAGAAGTACTAAAATCTCCAGATGTAAATATTTTCCTATTCTGGAGGGTCTGCTAAGACGGTGGATGATTAGCAAATACTCCCACGGTCAACTGTTGACCACTGGGAATATTTCTGAAGAATTATTGGATGATTGGCATCTCCAGCGCACCAATGCAAAAACGAGAGGCGGAGTTTGACCGAGGTTAAAATGGAAGGTTTTGAAAGGACGAGAAACGACGATACGAGAAGAGCTGTGATTTGAGCTGAAGAGCAGGACAGTTGAAGAGATGATATCTCGTGATCCCGAGGGCTACAGGAGATTTTTCTTTTGAGAGAAGCTTCGAGCTTCGAAAAGAACCTACCGGAGAAATCCGTAGATCCCTTGAGTTACTACTGCTGTAGCCGGATATGCAAACAGCCTGTTAGTTTTCCTTGTGTTAGTCGTGGAACTGTTAATCCAGATGTAAATATTTCCCAGCATATTAACCTAGATGAGGAGCTGTTGATTTTTATTGTATATAAGTTGTAAATAAAACATTTGTGTTTAAACGCTAACTGTTTATTTAATCGACCAGGATCAAATTATTACATAGGATTACGAATATCACAAAAAATATCATTATGTTTATTGCATCAGTTGTGGTTTAAGAAATAAAAGCAATGTTTAAACATAGTATCCAAACATATAGCTTCAATCATTTTGACTTCTGTTCTATAGAGGACAATGCTTTATGCGAATGCAGTTAATGTTAGTAATCCCTTTATATTACTAAGATTCTATAGTCCCAAACAGATATATTCAGATGCAGATAAAAATATTCGTTTAGAGTGATTCCGACACCGTTTAATATTATGATAAGTTTTGAAGTGAAAAATTGATCAATCCCTCATTGATTTTCGAAATTTTCTAGTTTTATTTGCAGGGAATTATCTGGCAGTCATTTTCCCATTGAAATTCCATAGTTTCATATTCGTTTGTCTAATCTAGAACTATGTGCATTGGTTTAAAAGGATAGCTATATTACAAGATTTCGATTGATTTCTGAGTAACCATAAAATCTTTGTTACCCATATTCATTTTAATCGTTTCGTTGAATGAGTCACTTTAGTATTGCAAACGATCCAAAAAACTTTGTCTCGCATTTATTGTTTTAAAAAAATATTACACTTCCTGTTTATTTCATTTCACATAATCAAGTGCTCAAAATGACATTTTTCTAGGTTTTATTTGCTGTAGTCATTAGCTTATATTTTTTTAAATCGGAGTTTTTGTAAATGGGATGGCATCATGTTATTAAAAGCTGATTTTTTAAGATAATCGTGCAGATAATAAAATTTCAATTTTTCGTCTACTTTTTTTTTTCTACAGGTTTTTGTTGACGTCACAAAACCTCATCCCAAAAACAGCATCATGTTCTAACATGATATAAAATCGATAAAAAAATTGAATTGAAAATTACAGGCAGAATTAAAATTCTTATGAAGAATGAAAGTTCACGTAAAATGAGCCAACAAAATGCCGCTTTTTATAAAATTTCGAAAAAATCGTTTGCGTTTTCTGAAAAGACCGGGCAATTAATATTGTTGATATTATATTATATCATGTTATATATAATTTTGAGCAGTCCCTGATTGTAGAGAAAACACTTTTGAATTTCAAATTTTCCATCTCAGGAGGCATAATTTATGTACAAGCAAGAATTGATTAACATCAATCTACAGCACAACAAAGGAATGAAAAGAGAAAGGAGCTATAAAAATATTTTATACGATGGTTTTATACTACGGGATTCTGATAGGGATTTCTTTGCACGTGTCGACTTAAGTGAGCAAATTATAGTTATCTTTTAAAAGAATTCACTTATCTTAACAGATTTTTATCCCTTTGCTTGGAGCGTGTGAAAGTGCAGATTGAAACTGTTTTATAGAGATCGTATAGTATTAATGAAGTAAAAAAGGTGGAATTGGATCAGGAAATAAAAGAACATTTCAGAGTTAAGTTAATATGGGTTAAATTAAGAAAAAAATTAGCAAATTAATTAGATTTAAATTAGATTTTAAAATAACATTACACACACATATATATACTGTGCATTACTAGGGATTGATTATCGACAAGTCGAAACGAATAACTTTTTAAAATTTTATCTTTAAAATAAATTATTGATATTTCTGAGGTGTTATTAGCTTTTCTCCTGATTAGATAAAATCATAATTGCATTGATCATCTTGCTCAATTCGATTATTGTTATCAAAGAGTTTAAATTTCTAAATATCAAAGTTATTTACATTGAGCGATAATCACTTAGTACAAATATTATAATTATAGTGCAATTAATAAAACTTGAAATAGCATTAAAACTAAAATCACAAAAGTGATTGCAGATGCCCGTATGATTACAACAAAAAATAAGTTTTAGATCGGGAATGATGATATCATTAATACCAAAAACAATTTACGATATATTGTTAAATTTAAAGAACCTATTAACAAGTGTTTTATCCATAAAAAATGAAAAAGTATCATCAAATCAATCAAAAAGCATTAAATATGAGCAATCCAAAAGCAATAGACTTTAACACACTCTGTGTGTTATTTATAATAAATCATTCTCGTGATGATTTGTAAAATATTAAATTATTTATACGACTTTGCTTCCCTAAAAAACAAAAAACAAAACTGAACAAGGAAATACTAGAATAAGAATTGTTCTGCTCGAACTTTTAAAAAGTTCGGTTAAAAGAAAAATAAGATGATAAAAACATTTAAAATGATTGAGTGCTGTACAACAAAAATAATGTAATTTTTTTAAGCAAATGAAATTTTTAGACCAGTTTGGAGCAGTAGGTAATTTTAAGTAAAATTAAATAAGATAAAAAAAATTTGGGCAGGGCAATACCAATTAATCTTTTAAAAGTTAAAAATCTATTTCAATTGTAATATGTCACAAATACACTTTAAATACACAAGTTAATTGGCTTGAAAAATAAACTAAAAATAAAAGATTACAATTCTAAATATTTTGATTATCCTGTACGTTATATTACTGAATATTTTAACGCATAACATTTTAGTTATCAAAGAATCAATATGGCTGTATTAAAGAATTGACAAAATAGAATTGCTTCATTTTTCAAAGATTCAAAACGATTTATCAATATGGTTATTCAACACAAATCAACTCTACAATGGTATTTCATTGTTTTTTTGTTTTTGTTCCACTTTCATTGTTTTTGTTCCACTTTATAACGGAATTATGGGTGAAGTAGCTTCTGAGGGCATGGACCCCTGATCACCAAAAGACCGAAAACTTCTAGTTCACACCTTTTTTACACAGCTGACTTCATTCAAGCATTTCATCCATTCATCCACAGATCATAAATTTAGAACTAGAACATAGAACAGAAAACGATCAGCCCTGAACCAGTACCCCCAGAGGTATTACTCTGGACATGGAGGACATTGTGACCACAACAGACTTAACGTGCACTAGTCACCATACACACACAGAGAGATTTCAGCTGGCGGGCTCGGACGCACAGCCCAAAAGATGCGAATCAAACGCTCTACCAAATAGGCTATATAGACCCACAAGGTTTTTTTGAACATTATTATCATTTAACAAATTACAAGGGTCCGGAATGGCCTCGTTGGTAGAACGTTGGACTCGTACTCCTTAGGTTACGGGTTCGAAGCTCAACGGCCAAAAGAATCCCCGAGTGTGTGGCGGTTGGCACTCGTTAAATCTGTTCGTGGTCGCAAAGTCCTCCATATCGAGAGTAATACCACTGGGAGCACTGGGTCAGAGGTGATCGATCTCTGTTCCAGGTCTAAATTACGATCTGAGATGAATGAATGAATAGGCACGAATCAAGTCCACCCCCTAAAAAGGGTTGTGACGTGTGAGTAACTCTTGGCCCTAGATGGAGCTACGTGTAAAACAAAGAGACGCATTTCTTAGGCTTAAAATCTGCTGATCGTATCAGCGGGGGCTTGCCCACGGCAAGTGCCATGAGTCACAACACAACAACAAATTAAAACGATCATTTTTTTTAGAATTTAATTTAACAACCCCTATTGAACTATTATAAATGCTACTGAAAGCATGTACGTTTACAACTTGGAAACACGTATCACAGTTTCTAAAAATAACAATTCAGCCAAGGTTATTTCACTCTTTGACAGCTTTTCTAAAACTATAGATTTCATTTCTCTTGAAGCACGAAGAGAAAACAATTGAAGGCGTAATAGTGTCCAATTTCTTACGTCACGTCAGTTTCTTTCGAACATACAGTGGGCGAATGAAATCGTTTTTTGCTTGAAAAATCGTGAAAGACAGAGAATTGAATGTTACAGAAGGTTAAACGATAGTGTAGGATTCGTTTCTAGGTTATACGGTTTTATAGTTGTAGTTGTTTCATTGTTATATCATATAAAAAGATCGACGAAACATGAAACTCTGCACAAACGTTTTCTTCTTAAAATATTAGCAGAAAATCCATTTAACAATTGAATTTCGTTAAAAGACATAATTTGATTGATTGCATTTTATTGGATTTATTGACTCGGGGATTTGTGATGGATAAAGTTGATTAGTACATTTTTAAGCCTAAATATATATATGTGGCAGTCTAACAGAACCTTCTAAAAAAATTAGACTCTTCAGATAGCGGTGTTTTAGTGGCGTGATGTCTAGGGTTTTTTAGTATTTACGGGTTAGTTTCTAAACCATGATTAAAATAATGCAAACGAAGGATGAAGAGGCTTCTTTAACACAATAAAAGAATTTATTTAGAGTTAAAGGGGAATATTTACAGAGAGAGTTTTTACAGGGAAATATTAATAAGAATTAAAGCACGGAGATATTAAACAAACAGCAAGTTAGATTATTTCCTCTAGGTGGACGTTAGAAGTAACGAAAACATTATGACTGAAAACATATTACCGCGTAGCTTTGGGAGCGGGAACCGATGACGCTGGAGACGTCTTTCCTTAACGGATGTTAGTGGGGCCTCTGGTTCAATATTAATTGGGACAGTTTTTCAAAAGCTCGATAGATGGCGTTGTTCTGGAATGTTGTATTGATTAAAAGTATCCTCCTCTGGGAAATATTACTTTTTACAATTCTCGCTTTGATTTAGTCTACGATGGGATGTTGATGAAACAAAAAATGAAGACAGACGATGGTTAAATAAAATAGCTCCGT
>JAOUZG010033416.1:796856-807299 GCA_026289955.1 Argiope argentata
ACGATGAACATACAGATCTCGACAAGCAGGAAACACTGCGTATTTATACATATCCAGATATATATATATATATATATATAAAGAATCAGGAAATGCAAAAAAGAGGGGGGGAATGGAATGTACGCAAAAAAAATTTAATCGAAAATAAGGAAAGTAGGCAAAAGGAATATGTACAGCAGGGAAAATCTAGAGAAATGGCTAAAAAAGATCGAATTACAGCAAAATAAAAAATGACGGCAAATTAAACCCAAACAAAGCGCTAACGAAAAATTACCAACCTCACAAAAAACAAATGGTTGTGTAACAAAGCTTAGCCTACATAATTAACCTAAAAACAATTTATTAACAATGTGTACCTGAAATAAAACAAAGCACCAAACCAATTATTCAAAATCGTTTTGTGATTAGTCGGACCAAAACAAAATCAAGCCCGTATACGATGAAAATACAGGTCTCGACAAGCAGGAAACACTGCGTATGAGTGAATCTTCAACGCAAATGCGTTAATTTTCTACGCCAGTTGGGGTAACGCAATACAAGTGACCATTTTTTTCCCTTTATACTGTTTTATTTTAATTCAAAAGTACTACAGAATGAATCCGAAAGATCTATTCATTAACAATGTTTAATTTTTAATGAATCAAAAACGAAGAAGAAACAGAATCATTTGAAATAATCGGTCGCAAACATGTTAAGCCTGACCTCATTCGTGAGTGGGGAAAACAAACCGAAGTCTTACTCATTTGGCGTTGGGGAAATGAAGATTTTTTGGCGGAAATGTTTTTAATAAATAAAAAATTAAACACTCAATTAACCGGAATAAATAGTAGCCTATGTCTTATTCTAGACAATAATCTATCTTTGAGCCGAATTTCGTTCATCTGTTCATCCATCCAAACTTTCACATTTATAATAGCAGTATAGATTTAGCACAGAATTATCCTGTTCGTTGCTACGTAATTCCTATGTTCAAATCTATCTATCACGTATATATTTTCGAAGAGTATCATTCAAAGCAACCTGAACTTTTCTTGTTTCAAAGTTAATGACTCCAGCAATTAATACCTAGAAAAATGTCATTTTGAGCACGTGATTATAGGAAATGGGGTATTTTTTTTAACAATCAATGCGAGACAAAGTTTTTTTTTTTTTTGGATCGTTTGCAATACCAAAATGACTCATTCAATGAAACGATTAAAATGAATAAAAATATAATTTAACTCGCACGAGCACGTGGTGCTTGGCCGTTCAAGAAATGATGTTCCGGCACGATACATTGATATATGCATAGAGGATTTCATTTTAATTTATTATTATTATTATTATTATTACCACCATATCTTCTGTTTTCTTTATACGTTTAGGCCTACCTTCAAGAAACTAAAACTATTCAAATTTTAACCACATTAAAAAAGAAATTAAATTTCCAAGCTTTTAAAGCAGTGCATTTTATAAATCAAATTACAATACTAAGATTAACCAACACACAGGCGAAAATATTGCAAATTATTATTTATCCCCACGTTAAAATTAGGATTCCAAAAAATGCGATCCTTACCTCCAGCTTGTAAAAGAATTCTCGTGCAAGTTTCGTTCTCGTTCGTGGCAGCAGCGTGTAGGGCAGTTCTACCGTGAGAATCCTTCGCATTCAAGAACGCCAACTACAAAATAAAAGATAAACAGTGCTTTCACAAACATCTCTGAACAACAAACATCATGTCATTACGCTAAGTGCTTCGATGGAGTCTCTCGCATCGCAATGTTCTTTAAACAATCAGAGAAGATCTAATGTTCCTCTGCATCGTTCACAAGTTCTGAACGGAAGGGAATTGATTCACTCACTCACTCACTATCTGATGAACGAGTACCGCCTCTGGCATGATTTGGTTAGAGTCAAGCAAATGGATCCATCTTTGCGGATGATTGCGGAAAAGATTCCCATTCAGTGTTAGCGTGTGGTATGGGTAACGAAGCTAATTATTCAGTCCTGGTTGGTTCTGTGATGATCCTTTATTAAAATTAATCGATCAAAATGTGATAGATAGGGTATTTTATTATCATGTCAGAACATGGTCTTGTTTTTGGGGATGAGGTTTCTGGCGTCAACAAAAATCAATAGCCGAAAAATAAAAATTTTATTAACTGCATCAGCATCTCAACAAATCAGTTTTTAACATCTTGCCATTGCATTTACAAAAGCTCTGATTTTTAAAAAAATAAATTAATGGCTACAGCGAATAAAACCTAGAAAAATGTCACTTTGAGCACAAAAACGAAGTAAACAGGAAATGTGATATTGTTTTAAACAATAAATGCGAGACAAATTTTTTTTGGATCGTTTGCAGTACTAAAGCGACTCATTCAATGAAACCATTAAAATGAATAAAAATATAATTTAACTTGCACGAGCACGTGGTGCTTGGCCGTTCAAGAAATGATGTTCTTACGTGATACATTGAAATATGCATAGCAGATTTCATTTTAATCTTTTTTATTTATTTAATTCTAATTTCATACTGTATAGCATAAGATCTTTAAATGATGATAGAATAAAAAAAATCGTCTAAAATTCCCGATAGTATATAAATTTATCAAATTTTGAGTATAGAATAGTAGAAATTAAGGAAAGATTTAATACATTTTTTTTTGGATCGCTCATGAAAAATTAATCGAAATTTTAATGTTTATCCTCTATAAATTGGAAAAAGGTTAGTGTTGTAATTTTAGTGCTGTTTTAAAATTTTAAAAAATATTATTGAGTAATATTGATTTGATTTCAATCATTCCTCAAATTTTAATTAATTTTCAAACATATTTTTAAGTATATGATAATATAACAGTTTTTATTATTTCAATAACACTTCATTATCCCCACATTATTGTTATTGTTGTTGTTTCTTATGGCACTTGACATGGATAAGTTCGCTGAGGTAACCGGTGGTTTAAGCCTAATCAGCGCCTTTTTTTTTTTTTTTTTTTTTTTTTTGTAGTAGCGTCAACGAGGGCCAAGAGTACGAATTCAGCTACTCACTCATCACATTCGCTTGCACAGCCCCTTTTGTAACAGGGAAGGGGGGCACATTCACGCTACTTACAGACAGAACACAAAAAAAAACAATCATGTCCGAACCAGGACTCGAACCCGGTATGCACAGATCACGGGGAAGACGCACTACCCGTGTGTCAGGACGCCTGCCCTCTTTAATTTTGGAGCATATTACCGATTTTAATAATATTTTTGAAAATTAAAAAATAGATCTTGAGCAATATTGATTTGGATTTAAATTAATTTTCAAAAATATTTTTAAGTATGCGATACTATAACATTTTTTTTTTAATTCAACAACATTTTTTATCCACAAGTTATTGTTATTATAATTAAGATGAAACATTTTTAAATAATATAAAGATAGAACAACATCATGTTATGATGTTCACAATTAGATATTCGGATCTCCTTCAAATTTTTAAAAATTGTGTCTATCATTTAAATATTTTAAGAAATATTTTATACAGTTTTAACAAGAAAAGTAGCAATGAAAGAAATATACTGAGAACTCGGTCTTAAAGCATTAGTTTAAAACCTAATTTAGTAAAAATCTGCTTCCTGAAAGAAACTGGAGATTTAACTGATATTATAATCCACTTATATGGTTGGTTATAATTGTAATATACCATGGGTAAGTTCAAGATTGTTTCAATGCTATTTTTATTTGTTAAGAAGAAAAATTAATATTATACAAAATCAAATGAAATTTAAAATCAAAAATAAATCCATTAAATATTAAGTTGATTAGGAATTTATTATTGTTAATCTAAAATCTTAACATTATAATAGAATTTGGGTGAAGGGATTATTGGACAAATTTGTGTGACAGTGAAGAAAAACAAAAAATTTAAATAAAAAAAACTGCTCAAGATAAAAGAAAATTAATTAAGATAATTGAATGTAATATAATATATGAAATCTGTATAACTAATATGCAAAGAAATATGTCCATAGTTTTTTTAAACAGAGAATGAACTCAAAATTTTTACACTGTTTGTTATTACATGTCAGAGAATATTTATTAACATATTTAACAGCAATTACGTGAAATTATTAACTGTTTTGGAAATGGAGACAAAGAGAAGAAGATATTTAAGACGTAAAACAAATTTCGAAAAATAAACAGCGAGATGAAAAAAATATATTTTTTCATGAAAACATTATGCGCAAAACAGGTTTCCAAATTACACTAACAAAGCAAATACATAAATCAAACTTAATAAAAAAAATTTTGCTGTATAAAAATGGATTAATAGTCGCTAAAAATCCCAAATAAATCGTTGCGAAAAAACTACGCGGTGATTAAAACATTCATCGGCCATTTTTATCTATAAAATTAACCTTCGCATACTAATCAGCACTACATTAAATACATAAAAATACAACAGATTTTAGTGACAAATAATGCCTTAAAAATCAATATTTTCAGTTTTAAAAAATGCAATCTTACCTATAAATTATTTTGGTGGCAGGTAAAAAATATAGGTACTTACGGATTAGACCGTCCAAATTTATCGCCAAATTAGAAGCCGTCGCCAATGAGTTGCTAAACCGCCTATTATGGCAATCCGGCAAAGGTGTAATCCGTTGATCTTTATCGCCAAATTTAAATTCGTCGCCAGTTAGTTACTAAACCGTTGGCGATCGTTGGCGAAGACGGTCTAATACGTAAGTACCAAAAAAAAAATTCACAGCATAACCAAAAAATATCCAATAAGAGATATTATAATGTTTACAGCTTTCTTGATACAAATATGTAAAAGTTAAAAAAGATATCACCCAGGCTTATACACAATTTGAAAGCCAAACTTTTTAAAGAGCGTAAATGCAACTCTTTAGAAAAGATTACCTGAATCTTAATAAAAGGAATCTACACATAGTAAACCCAATCTTCCCAGTCTTAAAGTAGGCCATTAGGGTAAGTGAAAGTGCTAGACGCTTCTCGTATATATATATATGTGTGTGTTTTCAAAGCCAGGATAGCTTATAATTATCGCTAACAAAGGAAGAAAACCGTCACCATTGTATTCAAAGCAATAAATATATAGAGGCTGTCAAATATGCTAAAACATTTTACTCTTACATGCGCAGCTTAAAAATGCAGTTGAAAATTCCTCAGTTAGTAATCTTATAATAGAATGAATATTATGAAATGAATGATTTTGTTTACGATTATCAAAAACAATTTTTTTTTCTTTTTCAATAGTGCAGTAATCTTTCGCTATTTATGCAATTTTTCCCCATAAAAAGGCAAAAATTTGTAATGATATCACTATATTTGTCAATTCTTTTTTTCCCATTTAATTATTTCCTCCGAACCAAAAATGTCATTTTAACCCCTTAACCGGTTTGTGCATCGATTACCCGTACGTGCATCGATTTATCGAATTTCGATAGTTGTAAACAAAAAAAACAAATCATTCATAACAATTATAATTCAATGGTAAAATGACTTCGAATACGTAGATAAGCCAAGTATTCCATGGATTTCCATTGGAATCAAAATAAGAAAATATTCCCAAAATAGAAGGCGTCATCTTATCATATAATAAGGAAAATAAGCCGGTTAAGGGGTTAAACAAAATAACAAGACTTATTTTTTTGTTATTACAGAAAAATAACAAAAATATTCGGTAAAAAATAAAAAATATAACGAATGAACTAATCCGGTCGCATTTATTTTCTAGAATATCTTATTGCATACAAAGGGAAAATCTTATAATCGTTTAAAAATAGGGGATTAAGATTTTGATGAATTTCATTTCACGTTTTTTTTTTTCTGTATTAAATAATATGACCAATTTTACGTAAATAAATAAAGCAGTGCAATATTTACAAAATTCTTTCTGCATACAGGTTATACCGTTCTGATCAAGGAAAATATTACAAAAATTCTAAGCATTTTCATTTATTTATCTCTCTTGGATACAAGAGGGAATTTTTATATTCTTTAATTTTCTCATAGAGGAAGTTAAAATCCCCCAAAAATTCGAACTCCAGATTTTTTAAGAAACTCCACTTTTCATACTTACTCGAGTCCCAAAAAACCTATTTTGGGCATTATGTCTGTCTGCCAGTCTATGAATACAATAACTCAGAAAACGCTTTGAGCTAGAAGGCTGCAATTTGGTATCTGAATTACGATCAAATTTGTAGATTTCTATTAAGTTTTGAAGGAAATCTTTGGCCAGAAGTCGCCTGTTTGTCTAGTTGCGTGAATACAAGTTAACTCGATGACTCCAAAACTTAAAGAGCTAGGTAGATAAAATTTGGTACATAGGTTTAGTATTTAAAATATAGATACCTATCAAAATTTGAACTAAATTGGTCAAACGGTTAACCGTCTCTTTGTCCGTTCTTTCGCATGAATGTAAACACAATTAATTATAAACACAATGGCTCAAACCATGAAATTCAGTATATTATCTAGAGACTATAAGTGTAACTTTGCGTCAAATTTTAATGTCCATTGGCCGACTGCAATGTGCCCACAATATACAAAAATAATAGATTAAGTAAAAATAATATATTCACATCAAATACACATGCTATGGAACTATCATTCACTAAAGCACTGTAATTAGTACGGCTGCACCCAAAGTCCACAATTTTATGCGAAGGAAGGAAGATAAATACCTGAATTGGAAGCCATGCCAAAAAATGTCGGAGAGTTTTCCTACTTTTAATTCACAAAGTACTTTTCCTTCACGTTTCAAATTTTTAAATTTGATCTTAGATTAGTAACTACTGCAATATAGTTACAAACCTGTAAATTTGCTTCCCAGCACGAACAGTACCAATGTAAGAAAGATTATTTTAAGATCAGCCCTGTGGCATGGTGAGCGGGAGCCGCATTAATAGTGCCAGTACTTGGCGACCATTTGGCCCCAAATTTGGCGCAAAATGGGTAATACTGGAAAGTTCAAGAATTTTCACGATCTTTCCAAGAGGAACCGATATGAGCCCAGATTGATCAAGAAGTTTCTAGGCCCGCCTCCTGAGAACTATAAAAGTATTCAGACTTAAGCTGGTTTGATTGGCATTGGATGAGCGGCGATTGAATTGAGCCGGAAGTGGAGCTGGAGAAGACAACTGATGTGTCTTCGACAAGATAGCGAAGGAACGGCGGCGTTATATGTAGTTCTGGCAAGTAAAGAACTGTTGTGAGCCGAGTCCTATGGAATCAGCGATGTATAGTGCGTGGAGTGCCCAGTGTGTGATGGTGAGTTGGCACCTAAAGCAAGGACACAGTGCTAACTTCAGCCGTTTGGAGATACCGTAGAGCGAGGCTCCGAAAATCCTCTCTCCTGCTGGATTCTGTCTGTGCTTTGAGTGCTGTGGTCAATTACTAATTGTGGGCTACTGTAGTTTGCTGTCCTGTGTACATATCGGCTGTACATATTTCTCGACTGTGTATTCGTCGTCTTTGTGTTAGTGTCTTCTTTGTTTAAATAAACGTCATTGTTTTTCCTTACTGAGGTCTGTTGATTGCCCACCACTTTAAAACAAGAAACGAACCCGCCGGAAGAAGAGTTTTTCGTAGCAATATCTTCTTTCAGATTTAAATTAATACAGTGAAAAAAAATTTTATAAAAAAACCTCCCCCTCCCGAATTCCACATACAAAAGGTAAAATTAATTTATTTAAAAAAATTATAAATTAATAAAAGAATTGGAAAATAAAAGTTAGGTAAAGAAGAGGAAATTTTCAAAATAATACAACTACAGGAAATCCAAAAATAAAGTGTGGAAAAAAACAAGGAAATCCGTCAACCAGCGGAAATTAATCAGCCCCGTTTAACTGATGGTTGTGATGATTATAATCAAACCATCTAATATTCAATAACTATAAATATAAAAGTATTGCGAATATTTTAATTTTTAAAAAAACTGCAATCCGATATTATGTAAAATTAATTTAAAGGTGAACACGTATGAAAATGCAAAGCTGTGTCGAAATATGTTTAATTAATTCAACAAAATATAAATTCGCTCGTATATTGATAATCTTCCCATTTTTTTCTGCCGTATATATAAGTATGTCTGCTAGCATATATGGGAATTAGAGAACAGACTCTATCAAATTTAATATACCAACAACGCATACGTGTTAAACTTTTAATTAACTATGTCAAAGGAAAGGCCCATTTTATGTTGTTGTTTCTAATGGCCATTGCCATGGATAAGCACGCTGACGCAGTCAGCGATTTTAATCCGAGGGTGCATCTCTTGTTTTTGTAGTAACGCCAACTAGAGCCAAGAGTACGACTTTAGCTACAAACTCATCACATTCGCTTGCAGAGCCCCTTTTTACTTGGAGGGGGACATTAACTTATCTCACAGGTAGAACACTTCAGAAATCTAGAACGTCTTTAAAAAATCGAAACATCACATAGGTTAAAGAAGAAATAAAAAATAAATGTTAGCATAACAACTAAACTAGAAGTCTAAATCTGTTCTTATAAGAACAAAACTACATCAAAGTTATCTGTTGTGTTATTAGTCAAAAAATTAAACAAAACACACTTGACGATAAACTATCGATGCCAACGAATCCAACAAAGTGACGGACGACAAGGTTTGAACAATTTTTAAAATAATAGCGATTTTTTTTTTTTTTTTTTTTTTTTTTTTTTGCCATTATGGGCGGTTTAGCAACTCATTGGCGGCGCCTTCAAATTCCGCCATAAAGACCAACGGTCTAATACGTAAGTACCAAAACAATTTTGTATATCGGATAAAATTTCAATAAATGATATCAAATGATGAAAAAATGAAAAAAATCAGATATATCAATCAATTACAATCTTAAAGCGACCTTTCATTTCGTTCACAAAAAGAATTAAAAATTAAATCAGAATGTTTTGCCGATTTTACGTATAGATATATTCAATATACGGAGACTTAATTGTTAAACGTTTAAAGAATAACAATTTGATTTCAAAAAAATTGAGACTTTACCGTTAACCGGGCGCAATAATAAAAATCGCCAAAGAAATTTGGCGGAATTCCATATTATTTGGTGATTTTTCGCTAACGTCCAGCTAACGGTGAAGTACTGATAATTCATATTACACTTTTAAAAAAACGAAATCAATAACAAATAGGTTGTTTATAAGTCAAGTAACACCAACAGCAGTTCTTAAAAAAAAGAAATACGAAACACACTGTTAAATAAATTTCATAAACATTAAAATAATGGCGGGATTTTTGCCATTATGGCGACATCTTCAAATTCGGCCATAAAGATCGACGGTCTAATACGTAAGAACCAAAACAATTTTGTATATCGAATAAAATGTCTATAAATGGTACAAAATATTTAGAATGAAAAAAATGAGATATATCAATCTATTACAATCTTAAAGCGACCTTTCATTTCGTTCGAAAAAAGAAATAAAAATTAAATAAGAAAGAAACTGTTTTGCCGATTTGACGTAGAGATATATTCGATATATGGTGACTTAATTGTTAAAGAATTAAAGAATAACAATTTAATTTCAAAAAATTTGGGACTTTTCTGTTAAACGGGCGATATCGAAAAATCGCCAAAAAAACATTTGGCGGAGTTCTACATTATTTTGCGGTTTTTCATTAGCGCCCGGCTAACAGAAAAGTACCGATAATTCATATCACACTTTTAAAAAAACAAAACCAATAACAAATAAGTTATTTATAATTCAGTGCCAACAGAAGTTCTTAAAAGAAAAGAAACATGAAACATACTGTCAAGTAAATTTCATAAACATTAATTTAAATCATTTTTACTTGTACTTTTTTCCAAATTGCGTCATACTTCAACAACGCATACTCGCAGTGGCTGCCGTATGAAGTTCAATCAATATTTCTTAAACGAAGCGAGAAAGACTGAATTGTCAAGATTGAAAAGATACACGACTCGGCTTTTGTTCGAGTCACGTACACGCTCACGTTTTTGTGGTTGGAGTACTGGCGAATTAATGTGAACATGACTTAGATAAACCTTCTCAAGAAAACCATTCACTCCACAAAGCCGATTATGAATTTTTTGGTAAATGCTCCGATAAGGTTTTAAGCATGAAAGAAATGGGAAGCAATTTTTCAAAGCGATAAGATTTGAATTTAGAGAGAAATCATATACAGCAATGACATCCTTTTGTAATTTTATTTTGAACTGAACTTCAACTGAAAGTAATTAATTATATCATTATTTTGAAATTTTTAACTGATAAGACATAATTTTACTTCATCAATTCAATAAACCATACAATAGTTATGGCGGACCTAGACAAGCTACTCGCCATAAGATGTTGAAAACGACGTAGTAAGTGATAGTTCTTTACAGTAACTTTAATATAAATAAAAGTAGGTGTATATATATATATATATATATATATATATATATATATATATATA
>JAOUZG010033416.1:812100-829734 GCA_026289955.1 Argiope argentata
GTTGTTCTGTGCTATGTGCGTCGCTTTTGCTTGTACATATTGCCTGCTTCCCATGTTGGAATAAAACGAATTTAAAAATTCAACCTGTCCTCTCCATGATTTCGGCCACGACTCTGCTAACTGCCCTCAACAAATAATTTAAATGCTTTACATTATATATATAAATTAAAATAAGTTAATTAAAGCTAGAATTTGAAAATATTGGGATTTTTTTCTCTTTCAAACGTAAATGTTAGAAATTATATATTATAGGAATATATGTAGCAAATTTTTCAATATTTCTAACCAAAAGCAACAATACCTAGTTATACTTCAAAGGTGAAAGAAGATTTATCGGATTTAAAGAATCAAAAATTAATTTCAATACAATAAGGTATATCAAAAAATTTTCAAAATTATTGAGACTATATTTATTGAAATTTCACCTTTTTTTAACAACTCTTCGTTTTTCATCTCATTTTCTAGGGCTTTTATGTAGATGATTTCTCTTTTGCACTTAAAAAAACTTCCGTTTTTAAACCCTCATACACGTAAAAAAATTTAAAATCTACACTAAATCGAAAATAAAAATCTCCCTCCAGATGTTTTTAAAAAAATACTACTAAAGCTAAGAATAAAGCATAATTCACAGAAAAGTGTTAATTAGATTCTTATAAGCATTTTCAATATTACAAAAAACTATTTCAGTAAAAATCGGCGAAACAGATCTTTCTTATTTTTTCCCTCCCCTCCCCCTTCCTACACAATTTATTTATTTTTTAAAAACAAAATCTATGGTTACTTTATAAAAGCAATAGGCAAATATTTTTTGTGAACATTTTTGTTTAATACATACCAACTTATTAAATATATAAAAACTATTTTTTAATAGAAAATGCAAAATTTCAGAAAAAAAAATCGACATGAAATAGCATTTGTTATACATGGAAGTTGGATTTATAAAAATTCACAATGCTATGTAATTCTAATTAAAGGAGAAACTTTTTGGTTAAATAAAGTTATTCTTATTCAAAAAAAAAAAAAAACCAGTTCAAACTTTTTTACAAATCATAAACACTAGGACATGCTTCTCCCCTTCCTTAAATTTTGAAAAACTAAAATTTCTTATCATAAAAAAATCTAGCAAATAAAAATAAACAAAATAATTTAAATTAATATCCATTTTTAAATCAGTCTTCATTAAAAACTAATTATAGTATTAGTAAGGGTAAAAACTGCTCCAAAATTGTCCAAATATAAAGCTCCTATTTCCCAACCCGAAACCTTGAAAGCAGATATCCGTTTATTGGAAAACGGAAACTGCAGACAGCTGCTCGGCGTCGTAGGGTTGCCAAACAAAGTAAAGCAAAAAAATAACGGCTAAAAGGTGGAAATTGCTACGTTGGTCGAAACGACTATCTTCAGCTATCGTGATTGATTTGATTTAATCTACTTTATCACGATAGCTTTTTGCCTTGAATAATGAGTGTGACTTGTATTTCAAATTCCACACATTTTGTGGTTTGAAAAGAAAATGTATTTAAGTTATTATAGCAATTGATTTTTTAAAATAGTTACATTAATAAAAAATCTTATTTACCGAATAGAGCATACACATAATCTAACTATAGTTCAAGTAATTAATCGTTTAGATTCAAAAAAAATCCAACAAAAGCTTATCTACTTAATTCTAAAATTAAATGTGTTGTAACATAAATAATAAATTTAATAAATTACAATAAGTTTAAGGAAACTAATGAAGAATAGTAAGAAATAAGTGATAAATGAAAAAAAACAATTGTTTATGGTAAATGAGAGGAAATTCTACTCATTTCGGACATGCTAAAACATATAAAATATTTTTTTAAAAAACATAAAAAATCAATAAATAAATTATTCGAATAGAGCGTTTAATATAACTAAAAGTAAAGAAATTAATCGTCTGGTTAATCAAATACTTTTTACAGCAAAAGTTATTCTACTTAGTTCTGAAATTAAATGTGTTGCAACATAAATAATAAATTTAATAAATTACAATAAGTTTAAGGAAACTAATGAAGAAGAATAAGAAACCAGTGATAAATGAAAAAAAACAATGGTTTATGGTAAATGAGAGGAAATTCTACTTATTTCGAACACACTAGAACAAAAAAAAATATTTAAAAAAACATTAAAAAATCAATAAATAAATTATTCGAATAGGATATTTAATATAACTAAAAGTTTAAAAAATTAATCGTCTGGTTAATCAAATACTTTTTACAGGAAAAGTTATTCTACTTAGTTCTAAAATTAAATGTGTTGTGACATAAATAATAAATTTAATTCATTACAATAAGTTTAAGGAAACTAATGAAGAAGAATAAGAAACCAGTGATAAATGAAAAAAAAACAATGGTTTATGGTAAATGAGAGGAAATTCTACTCATTTCGAACACACTAAAACATAGCTATAAAAGAAAATATAAAATTCAATAAATAAATTATTCGAATAGGGCATTTAATATAGCTAAAAGCAAAGAAATTAATCGTCTGGTTAATCAAATGCTTTTTGCAAAACGCATTTGAAGCAAAAAAGCTTTACAGCAAAAGTTATTCTACTTAGTTCTGATATTAGAATAGCTAAAACACAAAAATAAATTTAAAGAAACTAATAAAGATTAAAAATCAGTTATAAATAAAAATAAATCAATAATTTAAGGTAAATGAGAGAGGAAAACATTCGAACATACTAGAATATTTTAAAATATTTTTTAAAAAAACATATAAAAATCAATAAATAAATGCTTTGAATAAGGAATTTAATATAACTAAAAAACAGTAAAGAAATTAATCGTCTGACTAATCAAACACTATTTACAGAAAAAGTTATTCTTAATTCTGAAAATAAATTTATTATAACAAAAATAAATTTAAAAGAAATAATAGAGGGAAAAAAAACTAGTGATAAATGAAAGAAGAAAAAATTCAATAGTTTATAGTAAATGAGAGGACATTCTACTCATTTCAAACACACTAGAACATATAAAATATTTTTTAAAAAATTTAAATCAATAAATAAATTATTTGAATAGGATATTTAATATAGTTAAAAGTAAAAAAATTAATCGTCTGGTTAATCAAATACTTTTTACAGCAAAAGTTATTCTACTTAGTTTTGATATTAAAATAGCTAAGACACAAAAATAGATTTCAAGAAACTAATAAAGAATAAAAATCAATTATAAATAAATAAAAAAATAAATCAATAATTTAAGGTAAATGAGAGAGGAAAACATTCAAATATGCTAAAACATATAAAATATTTTTTTAAAAAACATTAAAAAATCAACAAATAAATGCTTTGAATATGGCATTTAATATAACTAACAGTAAAGAAATTAATCGTTTGGCCAATCAAATATTCTTTACAGAAAAAGTTATTTTTAATTCTGAAATTAAGTTTATTACGACAACAAAAATAAATTTAAAAGAAATAATAGAGGGAAAAAACAGTGATAAATGAAAAAAAAATTAATAGTTTATGGTAAATGAGAGAGAAAATTCTGTTTATTTTGAACATACCAGAACATAAAAAATATATATAAATCAATAAATAAATGTTTTGAATAGGGCATTTACTGTAACTAAAAGCAAAGAAATTAATCGTTTGGCTAATAAAGTACTTTTTAAGGTAAAAGCTATTCTTAATTCTGAAATAAATTTACTACAACAAAAATAAATTTAAAGGAAATAATAGAGAATAAACACCAGTGATAAATGAAAAAAAAATCAATAGTTTATGGTAAATGAAAGAGGAAATTCTATTTATATCGAACATACTAGCATTCTTTTTAATGAGCTGTTTTCTCGTGGCTATATAATGAGAATTAAATGAAAAAGATACTTGAGGTTTAACTTGAGGGGTCTTTAATAAAAATACTTCTTAGGAAAAAGAGTTGTTTAAAAATAATTGTTTCAAATTCCGAGAAAGATCACGTATCTGAATAAAAACGTGCTCTTTCATAAGAATAAATGACTTTTGTAGCTAAAAGTAAAACGTTTCCCGGAAATTTCACAACCGACAGACGCACTGTAAATCAAGTACTGCAAGCCATTCATATTAATGAGACAAATATTACAGGATTGTTAGAGAGAGATGAAGACGAAATAGCAATAAAATATATCAGGCCAACTTTTAAAACTCCTAAACATAATTTTAATGTATGTAAAAGAAATTGATATATTCAATAGAATTTAGTTTTAAAATTCAGTAGCTTATCGATACTTATATTAAAGGTGTGTGTGTGCGTGCGTGCGTGCGTGACTTGAAAAATTTAATAATATCATCAAAAAATGTAATTAGAATATATTCAAACATTTCGTGCATAATTAATTAATTAATTTTGAAAAGTTGATGTTATTTTTTTTTTACCTTTTTAAGAAATAAGTGAGCAAGATATTATTGAATTCGGCCTTATTTCTTAGGCAGGAATGTGAAGGCCAATTTTCAAATTTTTGAACTGAAGCACCAAATTTTCATTATTTTTGAGATATTGCTCAGCAATGAGAATACGCTGTTTCATCGTGTAACGCTCCTTTTGTAAAACCCCAGACCATTTTTTAATAGGGACGCCAACACTTAACTGCATTAATGGTGGCAAAATCAAATCCTGCGTTGATTTTGGAACACTCTTTATAAGTATATGTAAGCTTCTATCTTTGTTGTTTCCTATGGCACTTGCCATGGACAAGCTCGATGGTGTAGCCCGCGATTGAAGCCTAATCAGCGTCTCTTGTTTGGTAGTAGAGCCAACTAGATTCAAGAGTACGACTTATGTTACTCACTCATCGCATTCGCTTCCACAGTTCCTTTTTATGGGGGGGGCACAGAAGAACTCCCCTGCCCGAACCGGGACTCGAGCTCGGGACGCCCAGATCACGGGGAAGATACGTTATTCCTAGGCCAATACGCCAGCATATGTAAGCTTCCTTTCGTGAAAAAACCTCTTGATATTAAAGGTATGATAATTTGACACAAAAACTATTAGCATTACATGAATTTTTAGTTAAAGTTTTTTTTTTTTAAGCGAAACAGATAAGAAATTGCTCCTCCAATTTCAGATTTTTTTTTATCACGTCAGAACATGATGTTGATTTTGGGATCAGGTGTTTGGCGCTAACAAAAATCCAAAGGCGAAACATTGAAATTTTATTATCTGCCAGAGCATCTCAAAAAAATCGGTTTTTAATAACGTGATGCCACCCCATTTACAAAAGCTCTGATTTAAAAAAAATAAGTTAATGACTGCCGCAAATAAAACCTAGAAAAATGTCATTTTGAGCTCGCAATCATATGAAGTGAAATAAATAGGAAATGTGATATTTTTTTTAAACAAACAATGCGAGACAAAGTTTTTTTTTTTTTTTTTTTGTATCGTTTGCAATACTAAAGTGACTCATCCAATGAAACGATTAAAATGAATAAAAATATAATTTAACTCGCACGAGCGCGTGGTGCTTGGCCGTTCAAGAAATGGTGCTCTGACATGATACATTGAAATATGCTTAGCAGATTTCATTTTAATCTTTCTTTATTTATTTCTTTTCATAATAAAGACGAAACATTTGCAAATAAGTTCAAATATTTTTACGCACAAACTAATCATTACTTATAAAAAGCATTATAACTGAATGGAAGTATAACAGAACTCAATCAGATCGTTTTGAAAAGGGGGAAGGAAAATCTACAAACAATCAAAGCAAAAACTCGTAAGAGATTGCTTTTGATTTGTATTTTCAAGCCATATTATTTTAGTTTCCTGTAGTTGTAGCACAAGTTTGAAACAACGTTGGGGCTATCTTGAGACGAACATCATAATTTTAAGACGTAAAAACGGGATTCTAGTCATTGTTTTGCTGCACTACACAGGTGGCTGAATATTTGATCCCGGTGGATTTAATGTGCAACAGCCCTACTTAAATGGTGATTCGTTTATGAATTCGAGTTTTGAACAGGGTCTGACTAAGGCAGGGGTATAAGGTGCAGTAGCCCCGGGCCCCCACATAAATGGGGGCCCCATATCGGATAGAAATTTTATTTTACGCTTCCTTTTTTAATGAATGTTCTTTATTACTGAAGTAGTGAAGCAGAGGGGGCCCCAAAGATGTTTTTGCTCCGGGCCCCATTTAGGCTAAGTCGGGCCCTGGTTTTGAACCTGAAGCTCAAATCGAGACCTTACCGTCTGGCTATCATGGTTTCATTGATATTTTAACATGGTCGGTATATACATAGGTACAAACATCGCTAAACTAATGTGTTATGTGCAAATTTCACTTGCTTGTGAATTTGCTTGTTGCATTCCCGAAGAATTAATCTCTCACACGCTCTCACTCTCTTTTTCTTGTAAATTATCGAAATACCCGTAGATTTTAATATTCGTATAACAAATATCTGAATAAATTATATTAGGACAGAATATATATATGTAGGATATTCCACAGAACCATTTTAATTAACCAACATCTGCCTTCATCTTGTTTTGTCAACACCCGATGATATATGAAATCCAAAGCAAGAGTTGTAAAAGTTAGATTATTTCCCAGAGAGCCATTATTTTTAATTAGTTTGCATTCCAGAACAACGCCACCTATCGGTCTTTCGAAAGTCTGTCCCAATTAACTTTGAAGCAGAGGCTCACTAACTTTCGTCCAGAGAAGACGCCTGTCTTCATGCGTCAGCGATTCCCGCTAAACTCAGCGGCTACGCGGTAATATATATTTTCAGTCATAATGTTTCCCCATCTCTAATGTCCTCCTAGAGGAAATAATCTAACTTTCTGATTATTAAATATCTCCATGTTTTAATTCTTTTTAATATTTCCCTGTAAATACTCCCCCTGTAAATATTCCCCTTTAACTCTAAATAAATTCTTTTATTTTTTCTAAAGAAGTCTCTTCATCCTTCGTTTGTATTATTTTAATTTTGGTTTAGAAACTAACCCGTAAATATTAAAAAAACCCTAGACATCACGCCACTAAAATCCCGCTATCTGAAGAGTCTAATTTTTGGAAGATTTATTTAGACTCCCACATATATTCTATATTTATACAGAGAATACAATTCTATATATAAATTTTATCATATACAGCAGGGATGCACAACCTTTTCAGTATGAGGAGCCAAAATATGAAAAAAGTATCATGTTGTGGGTCAAGGTAATACGTGAATGTTAAAACATGTTACAAATGTCAAAACACTGGGATTTTTTGAGTGGCAATACGCATGAATTACAATGTTTACTTTACTTATTTTACTCATGCATATCATGCAATGATTAATGAATAAAACACAGACATTATAGATATGATTAAAATGCTTTACATCCATAAAAAAAAGATTCCTGCTAAAAACGTGGGAAACTTGAAATAGAATAACAGCGGAAAAGTTTTTGGCAATTATACAGAAAACATAATTTAAATTTTGAGAAAAAAAATTAGTAATCAAAATTAGTCAAAATTAACGAGATGGCTGGAATTGAATATTTGAAGTTATTGATTTTATGTTGGGCTTAAGATTGTTTGTGGCAATACGAAGAACATCAGAAAGGTTCCCATCTCCTATTCTATTTCTTATTTTTGATTTGTTTAAATTCATTAGTGAGAAAGTTTGCTCACAAATATAAGTTGCTTCCAAAAAAAGTTACACATGCTGCTGCATTTTGATTTAAGCAAGATAATTCCTCGGGTAAATCGTTATAAAATCCTAATATCGGTTTTTCTTTTGACTGATTTTTGAAAAAAGCAGAATTCAGTAAATCAATTAAGGCTAACAGCATACTCTCATCCACGAGATTGACATCAACAGAAAATGGAGAAGAAAATACATCAATTTTTGTTAGGCATTTTTCAAAATCTGAAAACTAATCATCAAAAAGCCGAGTAATAAAAAGTAAATAAACTTAATGAGCAACTGTAAATTATTTATTCTGATGTAGAATCGTTTTCGTATCCGATTCCCCCCCCCCCCATGTTTCTTTGAAAAAGTCTCATTTCATTTTAAATTAGTCTTATTTTATTAACAACGTTCGTGGGCAAACTTCAAAGACTACGCGGGCCAAAATTGGCCCACGAGCCATAGGTAGTGCATCCTTGATATACAGAATTCCAAATAAATCAACATTATAAATTGTAATTCTACTTCTTCTTCTTGTGTACAGCCGACCACCCCGCCACCACTGAACGTAGCAGTATCGACAGGATTTGTTGTGGCCTACTGTGGACTGCAGCGGTCCATCAATTGTAATTCCACTACAATTCAACATTGTTGTGAAGCACATTAATCCACTAAAATTGCACGATGTCACAGAAAATAGACTAATTTCCTATTGATATACAGCTCGGTTATACAATTATGTAAGAGTTCAAAAGATCAATAAGCATTCATTTGAGAAATTTTAAAATCATATTTAAATAATATCGTAAATGATGAATTTATGAGTTTCGCAAGAAAAAAAAATTGACAAAATCGGTACTGTAATTAAAAAATGGAGATTTTACTAAAACTTCCTCATAGAGAAGATATAGTGAATTAGTATATTTTGAGACATCTAGGCAAAACTGCGAAAAGAGGAAAGGTAACCATTAATGATATATCTATGTATCATCAGTCTTAAATTAAAAATAAAAACTGTCAAAATCAGATCGGTAATTAGAGTTGGAGGTCAGGTTCACTCGCTAATATCTTGAAATTCAAAGAAATACAGTAAAATGAGGAATGGAAGGACAGATAAAGATATTTATAAATTTTCAAAAGAATTAAGAAGATTGTAAATAATATTCCGAATTTATGATTCAACCTATGAATGCAGAATTTGAAACGGCTACAAATACTCTAACAAACATAATATGAAAGAATTATGATTTTACATTTAATAATTGTATGAAAAAAATAAAATATATCAAAAACTAAATTTTGCAAAAGTTAACTATTTCTAATTTAAGCAAAATTTAGATGCAAGTTGAAAGTTTAAAAAGTAGGAAGTTATTTATGGCAGTATTGTTTCTACAACTTTTACATATATCAAATTACAGGGCGCTTTTCATGCATAGTTTTGTAGAATGGTGAAAAGATTAAGTATGGATTTTAGCGTCTTATGGACAAAATAAGGACATAAGTAAGGACATCTAAAGTTCTTGTAGTCAAAACCATATATTAAATTTTCTTCACATATCTTATTATTTCTATTTGAATGGGCAGATGTGGTCCAAAATGTGATACAAATCATCAGCTCTGGTGATAAAATCCTATCCCAAATTTTATCCCAATTACTAAGTAGGATATACATCCACAATTATGGTGTAATTGGTTTTTAACAAATAAAAGTTGAACAACTTGGTAGCAAATTTCATTCCTTTAAATCGCTTAGCTTTAAAATACAAGTTTCTTTTTGTACAAAAAAGTGAGAAAAAAATTATTTAATACAAGTTATATGTATAAAATATATCTGAAAACTCTTTGATGAGATAACATGGCTTATTACATACAACTTCTATTTGAATGGGCAGATATGGCCCAAAATGACAAATGAGAAATCATCAGCCCTGGTGATAAAATCCTACCCCAAATTTTATCCCAATTACTATGTATGATATATAGCCACAACTTTGGTGTAATTGGTTTTTAACAAATAAAAGTTGAACAACTTGGTACCAAATTTCGATCCTTTAAATAGCTTAGCTTTCAAATACAATATTTCCTTTTTATACATAAAAAAAGTGAAAAAAAAAATATTTAATACAAGTAATTTGTTAAAAATATATCTTAAAAAGCTTCAATGAGAAAATTGTCAAAATACTCGGCCCCAAAAATGTTTAAACAATTCTCAAAATATACAAAGAAACCGTGTATAAGGCAAACTGGGATATAGGTAAGGAAACGAATATAAAATTCGTGAATTTGACCTATGATTGGAATTAAAAAGCATATGAGGTACCGTAACAGGATATCCTCAGATGAATCATTCATCGCCATTTCCATCCAAGTACACAATTTTAATAAGCCAACTATTCGGCTGCATGTGAGTTGAATAAAAATCACGAGCAGATCTATTTTTTTATTAACATTTATTATGAAAGCATTACGTAAGTTCAAAAAATATATAAAGAAACTTTGAATCATGTTTTCAAGTGGAAAAATATATGCATAGCCTAAATGGAGAATTTCTGTTGAAAAAATGACGAGAATAATCTCGGAGGGGTGTCTTAACCTTGAGATTTATATCGTAACAGACGATTCATTAGATATCGCCACAGATAATTAGTGAGAAGGTTATATAAGTTACGCATTTTATTTGATAAAGGATAGTTGCCTAATCAGTCGTACAGAAATTCACTTATATAAATATATATATAAAATTTCTTATTGATTATTTATTATAATTATTAAATATTATAAATAAATCACATTTATTATAAATACTGCTATTTTTTATTTTAAAAATAAACGTTATTCTTGCATTATCCAATTTTACATCCAGTTTTTCTTAATTCGAATTCACGGCGAATAGGTCGAAATGAAATTGCATTCCGATCAGCTTCCAATTAAAGAAGTTCTGCCTTGTCACAAAGATATTCAAGTAAGAAAATATTGGCATTTTATCGGATTAACATGTATTCTATAAGCATATGATAAGATTACAATCATATGCTTATAATCTTAACCCTTTATAATCAGATAAGGGTTATCGGCACTCATTAAATTTGAGATTAATTGAAAGTAGTCACGATTAATAGGATCAATTAGAATTTGACCGAAATTTCTGAACTCATTTGAGAATTTGATGCTATTCGGAATCGTCTATTCATTTCATTTTCAAATTTTAATCAAAACTTAACATTCGCTTTTTTTGTTCTTTTTAATGCCTATCTTTTACTTTATAAAATAATATATGTATTACATCTTGAATGTATTTCTCTAAAACTGGTGCTATACAGTACACCCTAACAGTACAAAATTTGTTTAATGCCAATTTCGCAAATGAGATCTTAATCAAAACTTTTGGTGCATGTAAGAATCTCTAATCATATGAAAGGCATCTAAACTATGAAATATATATTTCATTCAATAAAAATCGGAATTCTGTTTCTTAATCAGATGTTCCTTTTATTATTTATTATTGAAATTTTTAAAAAAAATTATTGGCCTAGTTTCTTGAACAATTATTTTGTTTAATTTTTTAAGGCATTTAATGCTACAGCACTTAGGGATTTATAATACACACATACTGAATTTAAAAAAATTGTAAAATTGACATCTAATTTTGCATACATAAGTATATACTTTAATTTTTTAGAGAGATTTCACAATACATGTGAAGAGTTTTAATATAGTATTTCATAATTTACAGTTTTAATAATGTCATTTAAGAAAGATCTGTAATAGCAATGTTTCCAAGAAAAATTTTTAAATAAGTTTTTATATGTTAATTTATTCTTACTGAAAGGTATTTTTCATATCATTCCATTGAAATTTATATTTCTTAATTCACTTGAAATTTTTGATAAATGAAATAAAAATAAAACATAAAATTTGTTTGGAGACAAATGCTCTATTGTTTAAACCTAATTTTCAATACATTAAAATTAATATGAAAGATAATACTACATGAATGCATATTGACTCATATGAAGATTATAGTTCATATATATAGGATATCCCTAATTATATTTATTGATTAAAAATAAAGATATCGGCAAATGGATGGGATAGAGTCACAGAGGATAAATTTATTAGCACATGAATAAAAAAAATTATAAGAAATTTGATGTTTTGTTATGGATTTACCTAAACCCCTACTTAATAAGTAAAATAAAAATTAAATTATTCACCCATACACTCAGAAATGTTTTTAAAATCCCACGAGTTTTCTTTCTGACATATATTAACAACAAAGAAATTCTGCAATAGCTAGAGCTCAAAATAATACCTGCATAAATCCATTAAGATACAATAGTCATATGTATTTGAAAGAAGTATTTGGGTGCACTTCTTTGGCTTTCATATGTGCATATTGATTAAAATTCATTCAGAACTGCAATAAGATTTGAGATGGAAGGGTTGTAATGCTGAGTCTTAATTTGGTAGAAGATGACCACTATTGGCAGTTCTAAAATTAAATCAAACTTGGAAAAAATGAAATAATTGAAAAATAATATTTGTTGATTCGGTGGATGGGCCACCAGTTAAAGGACTGTTATATTTATTTTCTTACAAAACTAATATTAAATGATTTGTTAATTTATAACAAATTACAATTTGGTCCCATAGCTAAGAAATATATTTTGCAATTATGCAGCTTGCATGTGCAAAAAAATACAAAAAGAAGAAGAAACTCTAAACTAATTCACACTTTGCAAAAAAGCAAAATAGCAACAGAATTTCAGAAAAATAGACTATTAACCCCTATTTTAGGTTCCATTATATTAAAGATGATTTACAATAATCTATTTTATAAAAGAAAATATCATACTCATATAATAGATTCTGCAATCATTCTAGCATATAATTTAATATAATTTACTTTGCATCTTTTTTACTTCCACATTATTAAGATTCTCTCATATGTTGTTCAGCATTTTGGAATGCATTAATCTTCTAATTTGTTAATTTTACTAATAACAAAAATTTATTTCGGCCATCCAAATATTAAACTAAAAGCATTTTTTATATGGGCAATAATAGACACTGTTTATAATACGTATTTTATAATACAACTTGATCACATTATTATACTTATTCTTTAATTAAATAATAATAATAATGAATATTTAAAAATGTGACAAAAATCTCTCTAGAATATGTTCACATTATATTATTATTAATAATAATTGCCTTGAATATATGTCATTTGTAAGAAATTCAGTCAATACCTATAATAAGAAGCTACACAAATTTTGAAAAAATTAGAATAAAGAATTGTCAAAAACAATATCATACCAATAAGGTAATAAGACTAGTAATATGTCAGGGATCTAAAATTTTAACGGGCTATAGCCTAAGATATTACAATTACATTTTACATGGATAGTATTTCCTTCACATTGAAAAATGAATCCTATTTTAAACTTGTTTGAAAATACTATGTTCTTTAATTACGGCAATGATAGAAAACAAATATGAATTACCATTTCTCCATGAAGGAGATCTTCCAGTAACTCAGCATTTCCCCACAAAGCAGCTTGGTGCAATAAACGACCAGGAAAGTCTTCTTCATTTTCTTCTTGAGCCATTAATGGGGTAAACCTACACAAAATCATTCATATCAATAAATTTCACTTAAAGTTGTTTCAAATTTCCCATATATATAATATTTAAAAATAACTGTAAGAAATACCTAATTTTAAGACATTTTAATCATTTACAAATTAAAGGTATAGAAAACACTTCCAAATGCATCTTTTAAAATTTTGGTTGAAGACTGATATGCAAAAAGAAAGACAAAATATATTTATAAATGTTTAAATTAATTAATATGTTTAAATCAAACAATAATATCTTTTTAATAAATTTCAAAAGAAAAAAATTATTGAAAAGCAGTGATAACATAATATTCTTACAGCTAATGATACAAAGGCATTAATTAAGAAGCAAATGTATTAAAGAGAAAAATACATAGAAGCCTTTCATGTATAATAACATTCAAATCTCACAAACATTAAATAATTTTATTTAATTTATATAAAATTAATATTTAATAATAATATTCTTTTTCTTTAATTTATGCATTTTAGAATTAAATGCAGAATTTTTTATGATACAGAAAATTCTGCTAAATAAAAAATATTTAATATAAAAACAAAATATTTATTTTATTATAACAAAAAAAGGTTATCAGAATATAATGCAGACCTGCAAATCCTGTTCATATGTAAAATCTAGAGATATATTAGCAATGTATTAAAACATTCTATTCAGAATGTTCTAAGAAATTTTAAAACAGCAAACTTGAGATTTTTTTGAAATTTACATACAGCAGATACAGCTTAAATACAAAAACCATATTTGCATTAATAACAGCACAAAAAAATATATCAGTATACCAATTTACTGCAAATGTATAATTCAAAGATTTTATGTTTAGTTCTGACTTTATTAATAAAATCTAATTTATCAGTTAATATAAAAGTTACAAATATACAATTTTATGGTATAAAAACTAATGATCTTTAATTTATCAAAACAAATTCTGAATAATTTCCCCATTATTTCAAAGGAATGCAAGAATTACAGAATGAGAAGCATAGAATTGAATAATAAAGTTTAGAATTTTAAAAATATGTAATTAAACAAATTGTTAATATAACATTGTATAAAATTTTAATAAATACAAAAGAATTTTTAACAGCAAAAAGTGGATAAAACATTTAACACATTTACTATTTCACAAATTTTGATCAGAAATCCAATTTAAATCAAATGCTGTTCAATCATAAATTTTATTTATGATATGTTATTTACTAAGAAACTTTTCTTCTTAATTTCAGAATGAATTGAAATACACAAATATTTATTTATTTATTTGAAGAATTTTAAATATATAGATTTGAATTTCAATTGATCAATTAAAAACTTAAGAAATTTAATAAGGATTTACAAATATTTTTTTTTTTTGAAAAAATTAATGGTACTCAAATGCATTAACTTGCTTTAAAATAGATAGAAAAAATAATGAATGAATACGAAAATTAAGAAAAGAACATAGCTTTTGTCACTTACTTAAAAGGAAAACGCAGAAAAACAAAAAGAATAAAAAATTAAATAACTGTCTGCAGAAAAAAACCGCATACAAGTTCACTTTTTAATGATAATGCAAAAACAAAAAAATTCTGAAATTCAACGCACGATCGTCTGCTTTCTTATGTCATTTTACGACTTATCCAATGTTTTGGTTCTAACAGTTTTTTAATCCGATCTTCCAGCTGCATCTGACTTGAGCACATTATTTTGATACCGAATCAACTTAAACTGAGATATGCTAGAAAAATATAGAGAACACATTACGATGCAAATGCGTATCACAAATTGGAACGCTGCATTCTTTTATTTCCGATAGAGACCGCCACGATACTAGGTTCAAAAGGGGAGGAAGTCAGCAAAATTTGACGTCATTCAGAAGTGAAAACGAATAGCAAAGCTCAAAAGACAATAATAATCCGGGCAATTCATTCCCGAATTCGTAATCAAGGAATGTTTACGCGAGGGTAACTAATGGGCCAGGTGGGGTTAATAAATATATAAAGTAGGTAACAACCTAAAGATTTCACAATTTTATGAGCCTCTGAGGATTTGTTTGATTTTTCCGATGTATCTTCAAAAAATTTATTTATAAATCATATATTCAGATGTATTAAGATAAAGTCAAATATCATTTATGTTTTGTGCCCTTATAATTGCATTATAAATTAACGGATGTTTTATATTACGCAGTTTTACAATTTTAACAAGAGCTACTTCTTTAGATTTTAAAAGTTATCCAATCAGGTAATTAAATATTGTTTAGAAAGCATTGTAAAAAATTGTGTGTTTTTTATCTGTCAAAAATTGTTTTTAAATTTGAATCATTCTAATTTTTTTGTATATAAGAGAAACTTAAATCAATTTTTAAATCATCAAGAATTTAATTATTTATTATTTGATTTGTCCGAATTTGGTGCTCAAAGTTGCACAAATGGAGATTAAAATCAATTTTAAAAAACTGGTTTTAATAACTGTGGAAAGGAAAGGTACTTACATCGCCTAAGAGATCTTAGAGTTCTTAATGTGGTCTTTATTATTGCATGCAATATTTATATATCTGCTGTTAATAATTTTTAAAAAGTTGTCACTCAAATATTTGTCATTATACCTTCATAACACATTTGATTTTCCCGAGGTAGGCGGCAATTTTTATTGGGAGCAATACTTTATTCTATGTGGATGCTTTTTTAAGCAATTTCTTGTCGTCCTTTCTGACTTCAAAAAATTCTCATTTTAAAATATAGAATAAATGAAAAATTCATATCACGAATATTAAACATATATCCATAATCAATCCATTAAAAAAATAAGTGGGAAATAATTCCAGAAATTGATCAATCTTATGCAATTAGAAGAACGTACCATTACTTCCTAGAATCATATTTGGAAGTTGATAATAAGGATGTGAATGAGTTTTATTCTCAAGTAACAGATAGTTGTTTACCAATTATCTTATAGAGATGCGTAAGCAAATTTCTTCCACGATAGCCAATAATTCCTAACATATATAAAACAAAAAATTCTGCTATACTTGCAATTTTATTTGCAATTGCAAGTATAGCAGAAGATTTAACTTCATTTGAAAAGAAACTCAAAATTTTCCGAGATTCACGATGAAAGTATTGTGGTTAAAATGCAAGGAATAATTAATTATATCGATTTCCCATTAAAAAATTATATAAAAGTGTGTGTTTTTTAAGTCGTTGAACCATCAGTGAGTTGTTAGATATTATGAATCCAAAAACATTAAATAACTAATTTTATGTAACACGTATCTTAATATCAACTAGGGTTCACACAAAAAAAAAAATTGGAAAACCAGTTTTTGAATTCAATAAGTCCCCAAAACTTTTTTTAATTCGGTTTTCGAATTTTTGTGGCAAAAAAAAATGGAATAGTGAAAATATTTTATTTAATTTATATAAAATAACAAAAAAAACTGAATCAATATCAAAGTCGAAGTCAAAATATAAGAAAAAAATTAAAGATAATTATTACACAAAATAACGAAAAGTCAAACCAAAATTTTAAATAATATTCATATTATTTTCACCTAAAAAACGGGATTTTAAAAAGCATTAAATATCCACCGGACGTTTGCTTGTTCTTATTTTGGACACGATGTTATCTGAAATAAAAAATACTCATCCTCAAGCTGCTAAGCTTGGTTTTATAATTTTCATGGTATCAAATAACAAATCTGAATAGCTTTCGTTGCCTCAAATAATGAGAATTTAGCTTTCAGTGTCTTTGGATTTGAAATGTTTCCTTCAGGGTCTTCAAGAAACTAATGAATTGATTTTTTTAACGGCTTCTTTTAAAAAAGAATTACTCTGATGAATCATTTCTTCGATTTTCTCTTAACCAGAATTGGTTTCCACATAGGGATTCAGAAACATTTTAGACACTATCTTCTCAGATAGCTTAATAATTTCAGTATTTGATGCTAAAGAAATTACACTAAATTTTTTTACTGAACTAGAAATATTTTGTCGATTTTTCAAATACAATACAGGAATTACTAATTATACTTGTCTTCTATCTTGAATTCGTTCTGCTAAAGCATGTAATTTCTAACTTATTTCAGTGTTCCAACTTTTTAGTTCATTTAACAGAAATTCAAATATATCTTCACTTGTTAATAAATTGGCATATCGTCTTCAGCTACTAGGCAAATTGACCCTCACCAATAAAATTCCTTCTATTTACTTATTCTTGAAGAAAAATATCCAGATGTTCCAGAAAACTGGTTAAAAATCTGTTTTAAAACATGAAAAATTTACTTTAAAAAATCTTTTTTTAAAATCAGGTTTAAAGAACAATCAAACCCTTATATCAACTATATTACATTAACATGAATGAAAACTACATTCTTTATC
>JAOUZG010033416.1:829744-891134 GCA_026289955.1 Argiope argentata
TAATTATTAAATTCGAAAATATTTACACGAAACATTAAATTGAAATTTTAACAAACACGGTCCGCTTTTTATAGGTTCATGTACTGCCTACACTTCCCAACGTTACTGCCGCAATATCTTTAAGATGCGTCAACGGCCTTCAAAATATCAACAACTTCACAGATATATCTTGCAATATTTTGTGGTAATTAAGGCAGAAGAAAAGTCCTGTAATGAATCATTCTCACTTATACTGATTTGTTATATTTTTGTCTTGCCCAAGTACTACAAGATATTGTTCAATATCTCCACGATGTTTTTCGATATTCTGAATGTCCGACATGTGAGGATGTCATAGCAATGTTTTGGGCATTTCGAGTAATTAGATGTATTTTTAAACTACTTTGCAATTATATTTTAAAGTTAGCAACTATATATTTTTTGGAAAACACCCACAGAAAATACTTTAATATGCCTATTTCATATCTGAATATTTTGTAAAGTTACAAAAACATCATTTGTATTGATCGAACTATTTCTATGGGGAAAAAAAAACATAAATGTGCATGCACTTTGAGCATAAAATATTAAAAACAAAATCGAATTAAGCTTAAGCATTATAAAATTTTCATCTGTGAATATACAGTTGAAAGTTATGAGCAATTGAAAATTGGGAATTCTAATTTCAGATGAGAGTTACTATTATTTAATATATTGTTACAAACCTATAATTTTGCTTTCCAGCATGAACAATGTCATCGTAAAAGAGACTGATTTACGGTCAGCTCTATTGCGTACTGAGCGGGTGCCATGTTAATGATGTCAGGAGGCTAAAAAATTGACAACTATTTAAAGACTTAACGACGAATTTGGCGACTTTGGTGACAAAATGGATGATATTGAAAATTTCAAGAATTTTCACGAACCATCCAATAGAAAACGAGATGCGCCCTGAATGACCTAGAAGGTTCTCGGCCCGCCTCCATTAGTACACCTCTATAAAAGCGAACTCGCCGGAGAATTTTCATAACAATATTTCAAGATATAATGAACTTTTGATTATAATACTTATTGCTGTATATTGCTTGCTTATTGAATATACAATAAGGAAGAAAAAAATTATGTATTTTGAAAAGTACAAAAGTGTATTTTAATTATTTTTATTTAATTTTTAAATTAAACTGTTAAAAAGTTTCACATAGAAACTGATAAAGAGGACAAGAGTTAAACACGATTATTCCAAATTTTATCTATTTCGGTATATATTCTGTGTGAGTTTCTTTTTTTTTTTTAGATATATAACGATAGCCAAAAGTTTTCAGAATTTCATGTAGTTCACTTTTTTTTATGATGAATGAGAAGAAACATTTCAATTTTGTAAGTGGACTCTCTTGCAAGAATAAAAAAAATCGTTACACTGAAGTGAAAAACAAAGAATATCTTTCAACATTGTTTTAAATTAAGACTTTTTTTTTTCTTAAAATAAATATTAATTCAAAAAGAAAAAAATAGAGGCCTGAAATGAGCATCTAATTGTGGCGATTACATTCATACAAATTATTTATGAGAGTTTTAGTTAATAAAAAAAGGCAAAATTTGGTACTAATTGTGAAAGGCAAAAAGCAATACATTTGGAATTATTCCTTTATTTATTCACAAATTGAAACATATGAATAAATTAAACATTATTGAGCAAAATACAAAATCAACTCCTTGAGTTTGGATAGTGTAAAAACAGTGGATTTTCACAAAATACCTTTAAAAAATTAAATAAAGATTCATTACTATTTCAACGAGTATTTTTATATTTTATACATTTTCCAGTGGCAAGAAATTAAGTGCAAAAAAGATTCTCAAAAATGATTTAAAATATCGTTTGGTGGAAACTTGAACATGAAAATCAAATACACAATTTTATTTATTCGTCTACGATAAAGAAATGTTTCTGAAAATAAGCATCTGATTTTCAGTTTTTTCAGCTGCTCAGATATCTTTTAATTTGTTTTTTATTAATATTAATTGGTAACTTTATATTTTTTATTATTCAAACAATATTCTTCCAAAATAATATTTAGCTTTTAATAAAATGCGATTACATGTACAAATAAAAAGCATAGATCACGTTTTTCTTTAGTTTTATTTCATTTCAGCAATACTTAAACTATTTTTTAAAAAATTAAAAAAAAAAACATTTTTTTATTTAGAACAAAACTATAAAATTAACTTTGTTCTAAGTAAATGAAAATTTTACTATAAGAAAAATTGAAATCAAAACTTTAATGCAAGAAAGTATTCGCAGAATAACCTATTTAAAACGTTTATCTGTATTGAAACAATCACTAAATCTTTTTTTCCAAATATCTCTGGTTGTTTAGAATCGATTTGTCTAACATTTTGTATTTGTGGATTCCTTTTTATACAGAATCAACGAAAGAAACGGAAAAAAAATTAGAAAAAGGAAAAAAAAATTAGGAAATTAGAAGATTATGTAATTATGAATTTTGAAATTTCCCCCATTTATGCAACGAAGTTTACATTATTTTATGGAGGATATTTTTCCAAATGGAATAATACTTTTTTCCCCTTGAATTTAACTTTTATAGACTGATTAATAACAAGAGTCTGAAAAATGCTTTTTTGATTACTTTACATAATTCCTTCCAAATTAAGCAAGACATCAAATTGTATGTCACAGCGTGTTGTAGGTCAATACGTTTTTATTTGACTATATGCTAGATAATTTTACATAGAGACGCAAATAACACCGCAAGATTTAAATTTTAATAAATAATAAGTGAGGCCATAAGAAATATATTTTTAGGAATTGAAGCTACCTTTGCAAAAATCTCTGATTATAGGAAGTTGATTAAGAAATGCATCATTGATCTTTTTAAATGCTCATGCGAATTCTGTTTTTATTTTTAAAATTATTAAAATATTTTTAATATATAATTAATTTATATTAATTAAAAAATTGATTATTTTAAACGTTTTATTTAGAATGATCACCTGTCTGGAATGGGTGTTATTTCTTAAGCTTTTATTTTTTAGCTTTCTTAAACTTCTTATTTAGTTAATATATCGTCTACAAATATTTAGGCCACATCATTGTCGAATATGAAAAGGTAACAATAAATAAATAACGGTAAATAACAAAATATCAAATTAAATAATAAGATATCAAAACAAATAAAAGAAACGATTATTAAATTTTATTTAAAGGAAAGGATTTCAAAAATGTTCGGCCCTTTTTCAAAGTTGAGAGGCAAAGGCAATTGAATAGTTTGTCCATTTGATAATCTGACCCTGATATGTAGCCTCGATTGCATCACTGAAAAGTTTTTAAGGTATAATTATATATATATATATGTGTGTGTGTGTGTGTGTGTGTGTGTGTGTGTGTGTGTGTGTGTGTGTGTGTGTGTGTGTGTGTGTGTGTGTGTGTGCATGTGTGTGTGCGTGTGTGTGTGTGTGTGTGTGTGTGTGTGTGTGTGTGTGTGTGTGTGTGTGTGTGTGTGTGTGTGTGTGTTCGTTTTTAATTCATTTTCATAGTGTGATTTTTTTCTAATATATTTCCCAAATTGTGATCTCCACAGTTTTGACTTGATTCAAAATTCATTTAATGCCCTGCTTTGCATTTATTTTTGCAAAAGAATATATGGAATTGAGTAATCATAAGACAGTTTATTAAACAAAAATAGTTACAATTATAAAAAAAATAATTGTATCACATTTGTCAGGAAAAGGCGAACGCTCATTCTTGAATGATAAAGTTGGAAGAACTTTAATTATTTCTTCGGATTCTGTTTACAAAGCCGTTTCCAGCGGCGGCTGAATATTGATGAATTTAGTAGGAAATCGAAGCAGTTTTTAAAGCAGCTTGTGCAGCCATCTAGTGGCTGAAATATGATTCAAATATTATGTTTTAAAGCAGAAATATAAAGAATTACAATAAACCAGAAGTAAAAAAATTATTCATTGAATTCTTAATATTTATAATTTTTAGTGTGTTTTAATTTGTCAATTATGAAGATATATTTTATTTTTTAAAATTATGTATCATTGAAATCGTACTGAATATGCAGGTATGATTAAATATCTGCAGCACCGTATTTTAAAAATTACCCTTTCGAAATCTAATCTAAATAAAAGAATATTTTGTTTTTTAATTTATTAAAGTTATTGTTTTATTTTGAATATTTTAGGGACTTATATAAAATTTGTTATCAGTTATCGGATATTTCTCATTTTAGACTTCAACGATGCGGTAAGAGATATTAATATAAAATGTAAATTCCATACTTTGGCCGATCACTTAAAAAAAGAAAGAAAGAAAGCACAATTTTGAAATAAATGGAGTTCATGTGGCAGTGTCTTTCTTTTTCTGGACAACTGATTCTCAGGTCTTATTTATTCTTTATTTGACAATTTTTCATAAATTTTGTTAGAACCTTCTGCATTATATACACAATCCTCCTGGAATAAAGAGGATATTATACTTCATTATCTGTACTACTATTATAAATGTGGAAGTTTGAATACATCACGCTAGAAGGCTAAATGTAATAAGATGAAATTTAGCACAGAGATAGTTTATAGTCTAGAATAGAACGCAGAGTATATTATTTTTTTTAAATATTTGTAAAAAAAATTATTTTTAGGAATTTTTATGGCATCTAGGCTAAAAAAAAATAAGTAAATCAACCTGCTTATGGCTAATTATTAATCAAACAGTTCTAGACATTTGCTTAGTCTAGTCAGAAAACCGACTCTGAAAGCTTCAAAATTTTGAAAGAAATTAAAACAAAGTGTTGTCCGTATATTGTTCTGTATTTTTAGAAACAAGTAAATAAGATAATTTAAAAACAAAATGACTTAAATATATCTAATTTGGTATAGGAATTTTGACTACGGGTGCAGTTCCGGATTATATTATTGTTTAATGGATTGAGTGTCTGAAACATAAATTAAACTTTTGAATACTATCAAATCCTGCCAGAAATTAATCGCCAAATAGCTAGCCAAGGATGACACAATAATTCAATTCAAAAGATAATATTCGTTACTATTATATGTCACAATCCTCTTGAGACTGTCAGAATTATTAGGGTAAACGAGAAAGATTTGGGGTTATCTTTAGTTTCTTTTTTCAATTCCTACTATTAGCTCAAGCTCTCCCTATATTTATATATCTTGTTCAAATGTTCAATCATTAATAAAATACTTTTCATTCATCCATTCAAGCTCAAGTATATTTTTTAAAACTTGTAGCAGATGACATTTGATGTTAATACAGTTTTTTTTAAATATTAATTCATTAATTTTTTCATTCATTAATTGAAAACTAACTTTCTCGCCAAAAATCTTCATTTCCTCGCCGCCAAATCAATAAAAAATTCAGTTAGTTTTTTACCCGCGCTTATGAGGGTAGGCTTCACATGTTTTCAGCCGATTTATTTCAAACGATTCAGTTTATTTTCTTAGTATTTGATGCATTAAAAACAAAATATTGTTAATAAATCGATTTTTTCGGATTTCTTTTGAAGCACTTTCGAATTAATATAATAGAAAGTAAAGAAAATTAGAAATTTCGAATCTGTATTGCGTTATCCCCAACTGACGTAGAAAATCCACTCATTTTGCGTTACCACAATTGGCTTTGAATTCTCAATTGCCGTTGAAAAATTCAATACCAGCATAATTTTTTGATGAATTATTTATAGTAACTGCAATTTTTAGGCCTGGATAGCCTTTTTGGTTTGGCAATGGATTTGGATCCATTGGGCTGCGAGTACGAACATTTTTTATCGAAAGGAGGCTGAAAAATTGCCAGGAAATTCGCTTTCTATTTTGCCACTTAATATTGTGATTCAGTAACATTTATATTAATTCTAATTATTTAATAAAAAGGAGCTAACATTAAATTTTTCTTTGTTAACCTAAGTAGGAATTGATTTTAATTTATATATATATATATATATATATAACTTCTTTCGAACGATTTGAATAAATATTTGACAAGGAACTACGGTTGCTGTCACAAGATCTCGAACCGAATTCCCTTCATTAATTCATTGTGCTTGTGAATTATTGCTCTTACATTCATGAGAAAAAGCAGATAGGAAGAAGGTTATGACAGATAAGGTTCAAAAAATTTATGAGAATCGACATTTTAAATGCTAAACTTGTGCGTCAAACTTTATTCATCTATCTTTTTATGATTTGCAGTTATCTAGTGTTCTTGTATTTTAAAAAAAATCAGACAGACTTTCTTTGAATAGATTTCATTCAAAATTTGTTAGAAATCTAAAATTTGGTCAAAAGTCCATATAATAAATTTCATCCTTCTAGCGCAAAGTGGTTTTGATTTGTTGAGATCACGGGCAAGGATATATAATGATAAAAAGTATTGTTTATATTCGGGGAAATTTGAAATTGAATATTTGTCAAAATATCGAATTTTTTTGTATATGAGAAAATAAAAATGATTGAAAAACACGATAATTGTGATATTATGTATTACTGTAATTACTAAAGAATCATCAAGATAAACCTTCATTTTGAATTGTATGCTTTTATTATCATGTCAAAACATGATGTTTCTTTGGGAATGAGCGTCAATAAAAATTCGTAGGCGAAAAATTGAAATTTTTTAATCTACTCGAGCATTTAAAAAAAAAAATCAGCTTTTAATAACGTGTTGCCATCCCATTTACAAAAGTTTCGATTTCAAAAAAGTAGTTAATGACTACAGAAAATAAAGCCAAGAAAAATGTCATAATGGACCCGTGATTAAATAAAATGAAATAAATAGGAAAGGCGTATTATTTTAAAATATTAAATGCGAGACGAAGTTTTTTGGATCGTTTGCAATACCAAAGTGACCCATTCAAAGAAACGATTGAAATGAACAAAAATACAATTCAACTTGCACGAGTACGTGGTGATTGGCCGTTCAAGAAGTTTTGTTCTCACATGATACATTGAAATATGCATAGCAGATTTCATTCTAATCTTTATTTGTATTAGTAGCACTTAGATTCAGAATACACTAGTAAGACGATTTTCATTATCGTTGGGTCTATATTTAATAAAATTTCATCTAATCATTTAATAACTTTGTTGTAAAAAATATTCAATTGGAAATGTTTAAAATAAGCTATATAAAAAGAAGATTGAAACCAGCCATTGAATTTTTATGGATTTTGACATATATCCTAATCTATAAAAGGATCGCGATTTTGCTCTGTACAATTCAATAAAAACAAAGTATTTTGCAAGAATTTTTTTAGATTTTTGTGAAGAAATCAAGAAATTAATCTATATAGAAACACATAACCTATAGTTATTTCTTGCAACCGTTTTGTGTTTTTTAACTCAAAGGTTGATAATATTTCCTTTTATGAAGGTTTTTTATGACATATTCCTTATCATCTCTATCACTCACTGCCTTCGTTATTTTCATAACACTTAGCGATACGTCAGGTCCGAGAGGGTATTCAATCATCGTAATGTCATCAGTTATGTGGTGAAAATTCAATAAATATATATACTTCTAAATAAGAAGCTGCAATAAAACATGAGGAAATATAAAATGTTTTTCAAAAAATTGGGAAAAATTCTTATTGTTTATATATATATAATTTATTTTTCATAATATAGAGAATAAATAACTTGTATAAAAAGATGCAATAAAACATGAGGAAATCTAAAATGTTGAACGAAATAAAATTGGGAGAAATTTTAATGAACAGAAATCATTTTTCATAATATAGACAAAAAATAACTGGTATAAAAAGATGCAATAAAACATAAGGAAATCTTAAATGTTGCACAAAAAAAGAAATTGGGAAAAACTTTATTGAATGTAAATTATTTTTCATAATAGAGAGAATAAATAACTCGCATGAAAAGATGTAATAAAACATGAGAAAATCTAAAACGTTGCAATAAAAGAAAGAAAGAGAAGAAAAGAAAAAGAAATGAAATTGGGGAAAACTTCATGGAATAGAAATTATTTTTCATAATATATAGAATAAAAAACTCGTATGAGAAGATACAATAAAACGTGAGGAATTCTGAAATGTTGCAAAATAAAAAAAGAAAAGAAAAGAAATTGGGAAAAATTTCATTGAATAGAATTTATTTTTCATAATATAGAGAATAAATAACTCGTATGAGAAGACGCAATAAAACTTGAAAAAATCTATATTGAAGAAAGAAAAAGAAATTGAGAGAAACTTTATTGAATAGAAATTATTTTTGATAATATATAGAATAAATAACTCGTATGAGAAGACGCAATCAAACATGAGAAAAATCTAAAATATAACAAAAAAATTGGGAGAAATTTCATCGAATAGAAGTTGTTTTTCATAATATAGAGAATAAATAACACTTATGAAAAGACGCAATAAAACAAGATTAAAAACCTAAAATGTTTCAAAAAAAGAAAGAAAGAAATGAAATGAAAAGAAATATGGAAAAACTTCATTGAATAGAAATTGTTTTTCATAGTATGGAGAATAAATAATTCGTAAATATCATTCTAAATCAAAGTTCTACAGAAAACTTCATTAAACAGAATTTTTTTATAAAAAAATGGAAGTTCATTCAATGGAAACTTTGCTACAATTCCTATTTAAACTTATAAAGCAATAAATTTAATTTTTTATATAAAATACTTCCAAATGTGATGCATTTTGTAGCCAAGTAATCTTATACACTCAACGTCATTAACACAATTTTCTTTTAAAAAATTGTGGATATAATTTCTGTTTTTTTTCCACCAAACATTAACTTTTCAAAGATATCCGTGCAAAGATAGCTTTAATTAAATAAAGGACAACTTAAACGGTATAACCCAATTGGAAACCACTTCCTGATCTTTGAAGTACTTAATTTCGATTATAATCCTACGTAATTGTCAGTTATATCGTAATTTCTTGTGGTATTTCCCCTAAACATTTTTTCTCCTGCTTCTTTTCGATTCTGATGCAAGCCTTTTAGTTAATTAGTGTCGTTAAGCTTCCCGGCTTTCATTATTCTTCTTAATTATCTTCTTTTATTTTATCAACAGTAATTAACAAGCGTCAACAGTTTAATATTAATTATAGAGTATTTCATTCATTAGTATTTTAAACGATTCATAACAGTGCAAAATTGTAATGAATGACTGAAAAAAGTCAAAGAGAGAGAGGATAAAAAATTACAATAGAATTGCTCTATACTAACTTTGATGTCAATTCTTGACCTATAAAATAAAAAATAAAAAACCCTAAATATTTTTACAGAGTGAAAACCTCGTATATCGACTTCCATATATAGAAAATCTCTACTTATCGAACTTACATAGAAAATCTTTATATTTCGAAATTCCATATATATATAGAAAATCTTTATATATCAAAATTCCATATACATATAGAAAATATTTATATATCGAGCTTCTATATATAGAAAATCTCTATATATCGAACTTCTATATAGAGAAAATCTCTATATATAGAAAATCTCTATATATAGGACCTCTATATATAGAAAATCTCTATATATCGAACCTTTTCAGAAAACTTGAATTTTCAGCAGAACAACAATTTTTATAGAATTATACAAAATTTATATGTATCGAACATTATTTTTAAATATCAAACAAATATATTCGCATAACTATTATTCTTATAAAGCGATCCTTGATTTTGTTATTAGGAAGAGAAATGGATAAAGGGGGAGACTTTTCTATTATTTTATTTATTAAAATAGAAATTTTCAGAGCCCTCTTTATTAAAATATAATTACTTTCAAAATATGAATGAAACTCAACTAAGAAAATTCTATATGGACGACCTGTGCATTAAAATACGATAACTTTAAAAACCCAGTTGTGGATAACATAAGCAAAATTTGGCTATATCATCAATTTAGATCTAATCTATCAAATGCTTAACAGCATGTTAACATATTTTTTCATTTGTAAGTGAATATAATAAACCAACCAGCAAAATAATTAGCAAAATATTTAATAAATATACGATAAAAGTAAAGAAATAACAGTCCTACCTTTTCAAAAGAAACTTGTACATTCACAACAATAACAATTTTCATTTGTGGGGAAAAATTTATATTAATGCAAATCACTTATTCTAACGTCAAATTATAAAAAGATCCTACCTATTTCATGCTCGGTTTCTCAAATTATCGATTCACTTAAATAAATTTTGCTTCTATGATAGTAGCGCCATCATAGGAAATTTATTTCAAAAACATCCGGCTTTCTGGCACAGAGGTGGCACGTCTTCTTCGTGTTCTGGGAGTCCTGGGTTCGAGTCCCAGGTCGGGCATGGTTGTTCCACTGTGTGCTCTCTGTGATATTTATGACTGTCCCCCCATATGAAAAGGGGCTGTGCTAGCGACTGTGTTGAGTATGTAGCTGAGTACTCTTGTCCCTAGTTGGTGCTGCTTAAAAAAACAAGAGACGCTCCTTTCGGCTTAAAATCAGATGATAAGTATCAACAAGGCTTGTATATGACAAGTGGCATAAGTAACAACAACATTTCAAACACAGTCAAATTGAAGATTATCTGTTATCATAATAAATTTAAATATTTTTTTTTAAATTAAATAAAATAATTAAATTTTTTCATACCGGTGTCTTGACATAGAGGAAGTGCGTCTTCCTCGTGATTTGGTGTTCTGGGCTCGAATCCGGGTTAGGGCGTGATTGTTTTTCTGTGTACTATCTGTGAGTTGTATGAATGTGCTCTCCTGTAAAAAAATACTGTGCAAGCGAATATGTGTATGTCATCTTCATGTGAGCTAGAAATCAGACTTCTGCAATCGGGTGCTCAGGGGTCCATACCCTCAGAAGCTACTGCACCCCTTCTTTTCGTTGTAAAGAAGACACCAGATCATCATCATCATCATATATTTCCTTGCACTAATAACATATATTCTTAAATTTTAACTGTTTACATTTGTTAACGCACAAGTAATTAGCACTATCGTATATAATAAAGCGAAAAAATATAGTACATTTTATACATAGCTGAATTCTTTTTTAAATTAGGGACAAAAAAAACATCCATTATAGCTAATTTACAGCGTCTGGTCATTTCATTTTAAAATAAATTTTAATGCGTCTAGAGCTGGTTTACTTTTTGTCTCTGCCCTTATCGTCATTAAAAAGTCATTTTACAAACTTATAAAAAGAAAATGGGTCACATGACGCTGTGGGCGATATGAAAGCTGTTGAGAAAATATACATTGCTCTCATGATGTCATAACTGAGTAAGGATGTTATAAATTAAGAAATATTAGGAATTCTTTTTTTTTCAAAGTCGAAAACCATTTAGGGTTTGATTGAAATAGATGATCACATATTACGGTTAGAGCTCACACCAGAGAAATTTCAGTGAAGCTGAATTGAAAGCATCCCTTTACAAAAGAGGTTTACACTGCTCAAATTGGCATCGGTGACCTGAAAGTCTCAGGTTTTAATCGCGGTCAATACCCTATCGTTACACTAAGGACTTGTGCTAACTGTTTATCCCGTTTCCAAATTTAAAAATTAACATTTTATTAAGAATACTGAAATATTAACTTTGATGTTTTTAAACTTGTAAACTTTCAACGCAAAAATAATTTAACCAGGATCTACAGAGCAGACATTTAAAAATTAAATATGCAGCACTAAATTAATTAAGCATTTAGTTACTTCTTGAATATTAATTTTTAAGAATTTGAAATTAAGCATGTAGTTTCTAAAGTTACTTCTTGATATTGAATAAATACTCAGTTCGATTCTTGGCGAGTTTTTAGGTGTTGAATCTCTAGCGTGCGGTTAATAGTACCTGAAAATCTATTTTGTGTTTTACAAGCGTTTTTTCCAACCGGCTGAAATCAAAATCTGACACTGAACTGCAATTATAGCCACAAAAAGTACTTTCCCGTTAACCGGGTGTCAGCGAAAAATCACCAAATAATGTAGATTTCCACCAAATTTCTTACATTGATTTCAAAGCGAAAAATCGCCAAATAATGTAGAATTCCGCCAAATGGTACCCGAACATCTAATCTGTGTTTTACAAGCGTTTTATTCCAACCTGCTGAAATCAAAATCTGACACAGAACTGCAATTATAGTCACAAAAGGTACTTTTCCGTTAGCCAGGTTTCAGCGAAAAATCGCCAATTAATGTAGACTTCCGCCAAATGGTACCCGAAAATCTAATTTTTATTTTAGTGTTTTTTCGAAACCTGCTGAAATCAACATCTGACATAGAACTGCAATTATAGTCACAAAAGGTACTTTCCCGTTAACCGGGTGTCAGCGAAAAATCGTCAAATAATGTAGATTTCCGCCAAATTTCTTACATTGATTTTAAAGCGAAAAAATGCTAAATATTGTAGAATTCCGCCAAATGGTACCCGAAAATCTAATTTGTATTTTAGCGTTTTTTCGAAACCTACTGAAATCAACATCTAACACAGAACTGCAATTATAGTCACAAAAGGTACTTTTCCGTTAGCCGGGTTTCAGCGAAAAATCGCCAATTAATGTAGACTTCCGCCAAATTTCTTACATTGATTTTAAAGCGAAAAAATGCCAAATATTGTAGAATTCCGCCAAATGGTACCCGAAAATCTAATTTGTATTTTAGCGTTTTTTCGAAACCTACTGAAATCAAAATCTGACACAGAACTGCAATTATAGTCACAAAAGGTACTTTTCCGTTTGCCAGGTTTCAGCGAAAAATCGTCAAATAATTTAGATTTCAACCAAATTTCTTACATGGATTTTAAAACGAAAAATCGCCAAATAATGTAGAATTCCGCCAAATTTTACCCGAAATTCTAAGTTGTGTTTTAGCGTTTTTTCCAACCTGCTGAAATCAACATCTGACACAGAACTGCAATTATAGTCACAAAAGGTACTTTCCCGTTAACCGGGTGTCAGCGAAAAATCGTCAAATAATGTAGATTTCCGCCAAATTTCTTACAGCGATTTTAAAGCGAAAAATCGCCAAATAATTTAGAATTTCGCCAAATTTCTTTGGCGGTTTTTAGCTCTGGCCTGGCTCAAGGAAAAAGTACCTCACAAATTTTCATTTCAACTTCCTTTCTTTAAGTCAAGTTTTGGAGTAACTGCGCTTAAATGTTTATGGTCAACTATTTGAGAGATTCGATTCAGAATGTGATACAAATATACATTTTTTAATGTTAAATTTGCCAAATTTTATAAAGTTAGATCTGTTTGTTTTGCAATTATCATATTTATATTCTAACAACAGAACACAGACTTCTTCTGAATAGATTAATCTCAAAATTTAACAGAAATCCATTAAGGTGATATTAAGACCATATACTAAATTTCAAGAGTTGATCCGCAGAGAACATCACTCCCTTGGCGCACTTTTCAAAATCGCCAAATCCCCGCGCTCTTGAGTCTTACCTCCCGGAAGAAGTTATCCTCCAACGACAACATCGGGTTGCCATGTTTGGCGCTAAGTATCCTTGGCAAAAAGGGGGTGATGCTCTCTCCTGTCGCACCGCACAAAAATCTTTTGTGTTAATTTTGTGACAAAAAACTCTTTTAATATTGTTCATCGACAAATAAAGTGAATTTATTGAAAGGAAAGATCACAGGATAATGCAATAATTTCACAAACCAACAAAAAATGAACGACACACTCATATTTTTTCGTGTATATTTATTATACACCAACAATGTACAAACATACGTTAAAAAACGTAAATATTTCAATAATTTTAGATTTTTTAAAATTTTTTTATTGTTTGAATTTTGTTAATTTTATATTTTATATATTTTTACCTTTTAATATTTTTATTTAAAATTTCAGTTTTTAAAGTTTTTAATAACAAATTTTTTGTAATTTTATATTTTTTAAACAGTTTTACATTTTGTTTCTTTTTTTTTTACAATTTTATATAAGTTATATATTTTTTAAGCTTTCAAAATTATATACATTTATACATGAAAGATATTATTTACAATATGTACAACATTTTACAAAAAAATTAAAAAAACACAGATATTTACAATAAGTACATTTTACAAAACGATACAAAAACAGGTATTTACAATACATACAAAAATATTTTTCAATCTTTTTAAAATAACATAGCTTCTCAAATAAAATTTAGTTTTTTTTTTTTTTCTTTTTTTTTTTTCTTTTTTTGTAGCTACCCGTCTGGTTCTGGTCTTGGCAATGAGTTTTTTTTGGGTTGATTGGTTAGTTTATGACTTTTTTTTATGATATTTTCATGACATTTTTGTAATTGGATATTTTCGATTTCAATTTTCGAGAAATTTTGTTGAGCTGAAAGATCTGCACTGTAAGATTTTTGCTGTCTTTTGCAATTTTCGAATTCGACGATATTTTTTTTTCCTTTAAATTTATTTAATTTTTTCCCTTTTTCTTGATTTTATGATTTTTTTACGCAGAGTTGCTGCAGTTTTATTTTTATTTTTTTATTCCTGTTGTAGATTCTTGAAATTTTGAAATCTCTCTGAACATCAAAATTTCGATTGGGATCAAACTGTAGTCCACGAAAATGAAATCTTCTTTGGCATAAGTTAATTTTGATATTTCTTTTTTGTCCTTTCTTGAAATTTTCTGTAGGTGATGATCTACTTTGCTTTCTTTTTTGTCGCCGGTGATTTCTATTATAAGTAAAAGAGCCAGATTGATGATAAGATCGAAATAAGATAAATAAAACAATCCGACGGTAAACCAGACCCAGAGGAGTAACACAGTATTTTCCATATATTTGACATCCATTTTTTTCAATACAGTTCAGTTTTTTAAGTCCAAAATAAAGTTAATTAATTGTAGTGAGAAGTCTATGTTGTGTTTCTCTCAATGTAAAATTACATTCTGAATTTATTTGTGTTTTGCAGTGTAAACAATATTTTGCTTCAACAATAGATGCCTTTGAAATAATGAATTGGTTTTTGGAATTAGTTGTTATTTTACACAATTGTTTGGTGTAAATGACAATTGTTTGGTGTCTGAATTTCCATTGTTAACAACAATTAAATGTATTTATTCTGACTTATATAATGGTGATTTTTTAACAATGCATCAAGCAATAAATTGATGCAAATATTGTATCGAAAACTGTAGGGGTATGCGCCCCTTTTAACTTTATAATATATTTTTAGGGTACAGTTTATTTTATGTTTTATTATTTCACTTGGTGAAGGCAATTCAGTGTACTATTTGGAATTTTTTTCCATTATTTTATACAGTCCAAAATATAAAACAGATTTACAATTTAATTAATAAATTGTATACCAAATTTCATTAGCTATCGAGTTGAAACTTTCATTTATTATTCGCACATGCGTCAAAGATTATTGCAATTTACTGCTCCAAAATGTTACCCAGAATTTCACACCCTATTAACAATTGTTCATAATAATAAAACAAAAAAAAGACATAACAAAAAAAAAGAAAGAAAAGATATAACAAAAAAATTTCGGTACTTACTTATTAGACCGTCGATCTTCATCATCAAATTTGAAGGCTTCGCCAATGAGTTGCTAAGCCGCCAATAATGGCAAAAATCCCCTATTATTTTAAAAATTGTTCAAACCTTAACTGTCGTCCGCCATTTTGCTGGTTTCGCAGGCGTCGATGGTTAATCACCAAATTTGAATCCGTCGCCAACTAAACTGTTGGCGTTTACGGTTTAATACATAAATACCCAAAATTTCGAACTGCCATGTTGTCTTCTTTTGAAATCCGTGTTTGCATTCATTCGAATAAACGGTGCGACAGGAGAGAGCCTCATACCCTTTTCGTCAAAATATTTAGTGCCAAATATGGCAACCCGATGTTGTCGTTGAATGATATCTTCCTCCGGGAAATAAGATATAGGAGTGTGGGGAGTTGGCGGTTTTGAAAAGTGCGCCAAGGGGGTGATGCTCTCTACGGATCAACCAAATAAACTAGTGATTAGACTTCTAGAAGATTGTATTAGTCCAATATTTACATATTATATAATTTCTGATGAAATATTATACCGAGTTTCTTATGTTTTCGAGTTATAATAGAAACATGTGTAAGCAAGTAAGGCAGGAAATTTGTGGAATTTCATTTCAAATTTAGTATAAAATTGTTTGAAGTTGACTGCAAATGAGGCTATGCGGAAGAAACGCTTTTTCCGAAATTTACAGTCGGCCGAATGCAAAAACTGTTGCCTGCTACATGTACGAGTTTTATTTGTTTACAATTTTGATCAGATTGTTGACTGTCTCTAATCGACTTGAAGTTTTTTATTCAGCATAGTTTTAAAGCATTGAAACATCCTGTACAAAATAGAAATCCAATAGAAAAGAAACAAGTAATATATACAAAAAAAAGTAAATCAATTCCTACTTAGATAAACAAGGGAAAAATTTATTTTAGTAACTTTTTATTAAATAATTACAATTAATGTAAATAATTCATCAAAATATTATACATTTTCCCAAGAACTGTTCTCGCGTGTTTTAACTTCACGTGAACAAGTATTGGGTCGTTCGAAAAGTAATTTCGTTTTTTCTCGACAAAGGATTTAATTGTATTTTTTTATTCCAACTTCACACTTAAGACGTATAATCATTGTATGTTTTGAGAGGTGATATAGCAATACTTGTTTGTGAAAACGTTCAATTGATTTTGCGCAGTAGTTTTTGGTAGATGCCCTTTTAAATAGGGAAAGCATAAGCAGCAATTTCGTCATATTTCACTTTTTTCCTGTAGGAAAGGTAAAAATGCTGTTCAAGCCAGAAAGAAATTAACCGATGTGTATGGAGAAGATGCGTTGACAATACGACAGTGTCAGAACTGGTTTACAAAATTTCGATTCGGCAATTTTGATGTCGAAGATGCACCACGTTCCGGATGGCCGGTTGAAGCTGATAAAGACACGATAAAGGTAATAGTTGATGCAAATCGGTGAACAACAACACGTGAGATCGGTGAGAGTTTAAATTTATTGAATTCAACTGTTTATGACGAGCTGAAAGGCCTGGGTTTAACCTCGAAGCTCGATATTTGAGTTCTCCATGTCCTCATGGAGAGAAATTTGTGTTGTCGCATTGAAGTCTGTGATTCGCTCCTCAAATGTCACAAAAATGATCCACTCCACCATATTATCCAGATCTGGTTCCTTCAGATTATTATTTGTTCCGGTCAATGCAAAATTTTTTGGACGGTAAAACCTTAGTCTCAAATGAAGAGGTCAAAAATCATCTTGGATTAGTCTTTTGCCAGCAAATACCAAAAATTTTATGAGCGTGGAATCATGCCTCTACCAGAAAGATGGCAAAAGGTTTTGGATCAGAATAGGCGATATATAATTTAATAAAATAATTATTCATTATACGAGGATCGTCTTTCATTTTCACCAAAAAAAAACGAAATGACTTTTCGAACAACCCAATAATATAAAAAACAATTTTTAAAAATCAATTCCTACTTTGGATATTAGGAAAAATTTAGGAAGTTAGAATATTTTTTAATTACTTTTTATTAAATAATTACAATGTTTGTTCTCATGTTCCGCTTTACAACGGAAGGAGGGGTGCAGTAGCGTCTAAGGGTACGGACCCCTGAGCAACCGAATAACGATCATATTTAACACAGTTCCCCAAAGTGGTATAACTCTCGACATGGAGAACATATCGACCAGATTCGAACTCACAGCACAAAAGTGATGCAATTTCAATGACCTACCAACCAGGCTATTCAAACTTAACAACCGAGCCTTCTATAAAGGCGAGAAAATTAATTAAAAAACTAATTAATAAAAAGGTAATGAACTAATATTTGAAAAAACCGTATTAACATCAAATGTCATCCAATACAAGTTTTAAAAAATTTACTTGTACTTGATTGGATGAATAAAAAGTATTTTATTCCATTTTACCGATTGGGCTACTGCCTTGTTGATTTCAATTCTCATTACAAACTGCTAAAACTCTAAAGTATAAAAAATTAATTAACTTAATTTAATGAATTAATATTTGAAAATAAACTGTATTAACATCATGTGTCATCCATTGTAGATTTAAAAATATGCATATGAACTTGAGTGGATGAATAAAAAGTATTTTATTAACGATTGAAAATTTGATCAAGATGTGTGTGTGTTAATTACTTTTTAACTCTGTAACTAATACTATTGTATTTTTGTTAAACAGATAGAATTCAAATTAATCACCGATATAAAAACTTTATAAAAACTAACAATATATATTAGAAGTTAAGAATTTGGAATTACACATTGGATTAGGATAAGGAAAGCCAATTGCAGTCATGTAAATTAACAGAAAAAATGTATAATAAATTTTGGTCAAATTCCCTTTTGATTTAATAAAAAAAAAGAATCAAAAACTCTGAAATTTGTGGCGAAAACCTCATTTCTATCCTCTTTGGTATCTCTCTAAGTAGAAACATTATCTACAAAGAAGACTGATCATGTATCTGAATGGAGACATTGTATACCCTTATTATTTTTTACACTGTATTTCTCTAATACAGTATGCGCCAAGGTATCTCAAACAATAATGGCAAAAAAAAACACCCTCAAATACAGGCTGAAAAGATACATGCTGAAGATACATGCATTTGTCGACGAGGTTTGGTCCCAGCTGCACTTGTTGTGTCGAAGCAGTTGTTGTAGGAAATAGATCTCTTGACGGAGACAAAAATATTTATAGTAACGCATCATTTCCGCTCATACGGAAGCAGTCGTGAAGGTGGATAAGTTTTAAAATAATGGCACAACAATCCCGAGAGAAGTTTAATAAGATGGACCAAGTAACATAGCTATGCTGTCTGTTGTTAAGAAATTTCGCCGTTCTGGAAGTGTACTGTGTCAACGGACGGGGAACGTTGAAGGGGAGTGTGTTCAACTGTGAAGATCCACCACAGAGCTGTGCCTTCATTGCATGAGAAAACCGTCAATTTGGCAGGAAAATGCAGCAACTTTTATTTGAGGATGTATTTGAGAATCTGCGTGTATGATCACTGTCTACAGAGAGGCATTTGCACACTTTAAAAACTTACATTAAGCATACCGTGGTAAATCAACACGCTATAGAGTGTATGCGTGCATGTTAATTTCTTTTGTGGAAAAATAAACTTGCAGATGACAATAATGTAATTTTTTCGTCTTTTCATCTCAGTAATGTATATTTTGGAGCATACTACAAATGTACAGTATGGTAAAAAAAAATGAAATACTTTTCTGTGCAATTGTGCATGGCCTCTCTAAACACAGAATCCTTGATTTTCATTCATAATATGAGTTTTATAGCTTCCATTCATGGTTTTCTTAATATTAGTTTTATATTCACCCCTGTATTGTTTCTTCAATTTCAGTTTTGTTCAGTCGGTACTTTTCCGTTGATTGGGCTCAAACGTCACCAATGGTGACCCAAACGCGAGCCGAGTAGCCAAGCGAAGCCGAGTAGCCTATGTCAAAATAGACGAGATTCTACATAATTTGGCAATTTTTCGCCAAATTTCATTTGGCGGAATTCTACGTTTTTTGGTAATTTTTAACCAAATTTCGTTTGGTGGAATTTTACATTGTCTGGTGATTTTTTTACTAAATTTCATTAGGCGGAATTCTACATTATTTTGCGGTTTTCCGCCAAATTTCATCTAGCGGAATTTTACATTTTTTGGCGATTTTTCACTAAATTTCATTTGTCGGAATTCTACATTATTTGGCGGTTTTTCGCTTTCGATCGGGAAAAAATACATGAAACTTCAAATGATGAATATTTGATTATATTTTTTACTTCCATTTGAATTGGAGGACAAACATGATTCCATGAACGCAAATTTTAGATTTAAAATATGAATATTCGCCATGATGACTAGATCTAATTTTTTGACAGTAACAATAAGTTCGGTTTTCACTTAGCAAAAAGTAAAAATTGTGACGCTGCATTTCTCGAAATGAAATAATGCATTACATTTAAAATATAATAAAATTATTAATTATTTATCAATTATATAATGCAACGTATTCGCTCCGCTATTTAATCAGTATTGAAGCCAATATCCGCATATATGGCTTCGTATATCTTACGTATTATACCATCCAACTCAATCGCCAAATTTGTAGTCGTCGACCATGAGTTGCTAAACCGCCAATTATGGCAATCTGGCAATGGTGCAATCCGTTGATCCTTATCGCCAAATTTAAATCCGTCGCCAAAAAGTTACTTAACCGTTGGCGAAGACGGTATAATACGTAAGTACCATGTTGCTATGTGTTAAACTAGCAGTACTCACTCGGCGTTGTCTGTGGTATTGCATCCAAGAAGAAAAATTAGCTTTAAACTTAAGTCTATTCTAAAACCGATATGACACGGACATGTTACGTGACATCAAACAAACATAAAAATGTATTTAGAAAAATGAAATTGAGTGCAGTTTCAAACGCAAAGCTCTAACTCTGTCATAGAATTCCAACTATAATATTTTCTTTAGTTTTCAGAACTAGCTTACATTAGTAGTCAAAATTGCAGACACATTTTGGCAAAAACATATTTTTGCTACTTGATGGCTAATAAAGCAATTTCATTTTTAAAGATATTATAAGTTCATAAAGATGGAAAATGAAACAGAGAAATAAGGCACTTGAATTTTTTTTCTTTTATGTCAGTTAATAATTGGAGAAACTTTTTATATATGCGAATGGATTGGCTATCATCCCCTTGGCGCACTTTTCAAAATTGCCTACTCTACGCGATCTTGCGTCTTGTCTCCCGGAGGAAAAAATCATCAAACGGCAACATTAGGTTGCCATATTTGGCGCTAAATCTCCTTGGCGAAATGCGGGTGATGTTCTTTCCGGATCAACCTTAATTGCACCTCACAACGTCATTCCATAGAACACCATTCAGTCTAATAATGTAATAAGAACTTAAAACAGAAAGTTGTTAAATGTTGGGTTTTGCAGATTTCACTTCTAGAAAGGAGCTTTTTTTTAATTTTTTAAATGTTGTTAACCGACAAAGGAAAGAAATTTATTGAGAGGAAATATTATAATAGAGTAAAATAATTTCACACAACTCAAAATGAATGACACACACATATTTTTTCGTGTATATTTATTATACACCAACAATATACAATTATACGTTAAAAAACGTAAATAATTTTATTATTTTTTGCATTTTATTATTTTTTTAATATTTTAGTTTTGTTAATTTTTTATTTTATCTATTTTTACTTTTTAATGTTTTTATTTAAAATTTTAGTTTTTATAATATTTAACAATCAATTTTAAAAATTTTATATTTTTTTAAAAAAATTACATTTTTCTTTTTTTTTGTGGTATTATATAAATTACGTAATTTATTTTAATTTACAAAATTACATACCTATATACATGAAAAATATTAACAAAATTATATACATATATACATTAAAAATATTAGCAAAATTATTTACAATATATACAGAATACAGAAACACAGATATTTACAATATATACAAAAATATTTTTAAATCTTTTTCAAATAACATAGCTTCTCAAAAAAAATGTGCAATGTTTTTTTTTTTTTTAAGCTGCTCGTTTGGTTCTGGTCTTGATGTGTTTTTTTTTTTTTTTTTTTTTTTTTTTTGCTGTTTTCATAGATGGATATTTTATGCTTTTTTGTATTGTATTTTCATGACTTTTTCGTTATTGGTGATTTTGAATTTCAATTTTCAGGAATTTTGATTAGCTGAAAGTTCTATGTAGAAAATTGTTGGGTGATTAGTAGTTTCACCCCCTTCTTCGCCAAGTTGGTGATAATTCGCCAAAGATGGCAACTTTATGGTTTTCCTATTATACCAACCCTAGATTCCTATTATACCAACCCTAGATCGTGGTTGGCGATTTTTGAAAAGCGCGCCAAGCAGGGGGTTAAACTACGATCGCACCATAATTTCCCTGTACATCCAAAATTCTATAGGAACTAATCTGCAGTCTATTGATATGATATATTCTTCCTCGCTGTTTGATTTTGGTTCTTCTTTTTTGTCTTTTTCTGGAATCTCTTGCTGATTATCTGTTTTGAATTCTTTTTCGCTGGTGATTTCTATTATTAATAAAAGTGCCAAATCGATGAGAAGATCGGAAAAAGAGAAATAAAGCATTCGAATAAGGAACCGGACCCATAAGAGCAGCACGGTGTTTTCCATCTCTTTGACATTCATTTTTTTCAATACAGTTTGAATTTTTCAAGTTTCAAATAATATAATAATTCACGCTGAGAAGGCTATGTTGCGTTTCTCTCAATGTAAATTTACATTCTGAATTTTCTTGTGTATTTCAGAATAAACAATAGCCAACTTTCAACAATTGAAATAATAAATTCATTGTTTAGAATGAGGTATTAATAATTACAGCAATTGTTTGGTGACCAGAAATTCCACTGTTTTCAACAATTAAACATATTTGTTTTGATTTTTATAAAGGCAGTGATTTGATGTGAAGTTTAGCCCTCTTCTTCGCGAAAATGGCGATAATGCGCCAATGCTGGCTACTTCGTTTTTAATTATGGCAACCCTATGCTATCTTACTCCTTGACCAGAAGATCTGACCTGTGAAGATCTGAAAAACCGCCAACTCGCCAACCATGACCTTGTCTGTGGTTCATGGTTGGCGAGTTGGCGATTTTTAAAAGTGCTCCAATCAGGGGTTAAACTACAACCGCATCAGGCAGTGTTTTCACAATGTGTTTAACAATAATTTTTCGATAAAACTAATGAAACGCAATCATTATCCTACGTTCTTCAGAATACTCGTATAAAACGATTCTAACGTATTAAACCGTCCAACTTTATCCGCAAATTTGAAGTCGTCGCCAATGAGTTGCTAAGCTTCCAATTATGACAAATCGGCAATGGTGTAATCCGTTGATCTTTATCGCCAAATTTAAATCCGTCGCCAATGAGTTACTAAACAGTTGGCGACCGTTGGCGAAGACGGTCAAATAAGTAAATACCTATAAAACTTTTCATTTCATTCCATTGCAAAGAAAATTGAATTTGCTTTTTAGAATTTTGGTGTTACTTATAGGGGAATGAATTTTAAAACAGATCTAACTGGAATGAATAATTAGTATAATATATTGCATTTGTACCAGCTAGTTGCTTCTTGAACTTGTAGCGTTAGCCTTATAAGCCAGATAATATCCTTCGAGCTGAGGGGTCCCTTTTTCTCGACCGATATGATATTCGTCTACTAACCATAAGATTGGGAGTTCGGGCCTACCGCAAGCAACATACACCTACTAGCTACACCTAAAATGGTTACCGACACCTAATGCGTTTATCCGACCGACCTTGGATAAACGCAACCTTCGCACACAGCTTCTTTCAACTGTCGTGGCGCCCTCTATCGGTGACTCAAAGCTCTAGACGCGCATTAAATACGACAATTGTTAACATCACCACCAACACTTCACATAAATATCGTTCGCCTACTCACTGGGGAGATACTCTGTGGTGATTGCTTATAAACCAATTAATATCCTTCGAGCTGAGGGTTCCCTTTTGCTCGATTGGTATGATACTCGGCTACAGGCCCAAACATCGCAGGTTCGTACCGCGATCTTCACTCGCTACAAACTTAGCATTCGGTCATACATGAAAAAATTAATGCAATTCCTTATTCCCCAAATTTATCAAAATCTGAAGAAAAAAAATTAGCAATTTTAGAATAGAAATCCCGTATTAAAGCTATTGTCTTTTGTCTTTTGCAGATAAATGGTTAGCCAGTAGGCTAGTTGGTGTTAGTTCACTATTTTAAACGTAATTATCCGTCTAGTTTCTTATATTTTTAAATTATCGTGTTTACATGCATAGGGAAGGAAAATAAGTTAGTTCCCTTTTCCTTCCGAAATTTGGTTTATATTTGCTATCTAAATGATTAATATTTGCCCATGAGTCGTAAGACATTCCTACTTTATGCGCTACAAATCTTTTCCCAACTTGGAGCGATATTTTTACTTTAAAATTCCGAATAACCCTTAAATTTTCCAGAATTTTGGTATGATGTAAATAGAAATGTTTAAAAGAGAAAACTTAGAAAAAAAAGTCATAAAATTTTAACTAGGACATTAGATGCGATTGGGAGGGGGGAAATATCGATATATACTAAAGAAATTTTTATCTAGTTTGGTTTTGTTGCATTAAAGTACGCTCGAAAGCAACAATAAAGCTATTTGGCTCGAACCAGCAATTTTGAGCCTGTAGAGCTAGCCTTATAAGCCAGATAACATCTACGATATGGAAGTCGACTTATTGGTATTGTGGTTATGTTACTCGGCTACGGGTCCTAGCGTTGCGGTTTCGTATCATGACTTTCATTCGCTACACTGGTGACCATGACAACTCAACCTTCCGTAACAGTTGTGGCGCCATTTACCAGCAGCAAAATCGTCAGACTCACTTGTCTTAAGCAAGTAAAACAAACGAAAATCGCCAGACTCACTTGTTGTAAGCAAGTAAAACAAACAAAAATCGTCAGATTCACTTGTCGTAAGCAAGGAGCAAAAATCGTCAGACTCACTTGACGTAAAGCAAGCAGCAACTGGCCATAACGCTTGGCGCAATACTTAATTGTTCGCTTCTCCGCTAACTCACTGGTGGTGGAGTACTGTAGCGCAAGCCTTATAAGCTAGATAAAATCTACGAAACCGAAGTCGACATTTTGGTATTGTCTTTATGTTACTCGGCTAATGGTCTTAGCGTCGCGGGTTCGTATCGTCACCTTCACTCACTACAAACCCTTACTTAAGTGTAAAACATTAGTAATGCAATATCGTATTTAGTTCGAAAATAAATTTAAAAGATAACTATTTATGTATTTCTGTATTCCGAATATTGCATTCCGAAAATCAGGGAAATACAGGCATCATAGAAATCGATATAGTTTCTGAGAAGAACGTTTTATTTGATGCAAATTTGAATATTCATCCGGATTCTGTTATGACTTCATAGCTGTAGAGTAGACTAGAAAAATAAATTCACAAATAAAATAAAATAAACTAAGAAACATGTTTTGAACTGCTCTTCTCTGAGATAATGGTTCGTTGTTTTGATAAAAACATCAAAAGTTTTCAGCTTTAATGATGATTAATGATATCAATTCTTTTATCGTTTGGTCTTTCTTTCGTTTTCTTTTTCTGTCTGAATTTTCATTACTCGGCAATATTCATCCAAATGGTATTAAAAAAAATTTCGAAAGGCAGTTAATTTTTTTTTGTACTTAAGGGAAATTGCTTTAAAATTGATTTATGTTCTTCATTTTATCAAGTTTATGCGTTTATCTTTTCAAAATGATGTAGAATTTGGCCAATTTTATTTCACTTATCACACTAAATTCCCATGTTTTCAGTAAGCAATAATTCTTTTTCTGGCTGAGAATTTTTTTTTATTAAAAATGAAAATAATGATAGCAATCAAAATTTAATGATATGAAAAAAAAGTTAAAGTCATTTCAGTATGAAAATAAGCAATCCATCTTAAGAAATTCACATTTTTGTCACATATTATAATCATATTTGGAGAATAGAAAGAAATTCAGTTCGTTATATTAAATAATAACGATATGTTATATTCAGATGCGAGGTAAAATGTCTTCAACAATAAACGACTGCTCTATCCTGTTTATATAAAATAATAATAATAATAACATTTGCATTGAGTACAATTTTGATAATAATTTCAAGCAAAATAGATGATTTTTAGCACATTTCATTTTAATGAGGAGATGTTCATTTCATTTGAATTAAACAAAAAGGAAAAATTCCTTAAATAAACGACTCTGATATCAGCAAAATATTTCTAATTGCAAATTGTTAAGAAAATAAAATTATCTTTCTATCTCTACTTTCAATAAATAGAAAGTAGGTGTGTGTTGAGACAAAAGGCGAATATCCACATAAGTTTGTTTGCTTTAAAAAAATTAGAATTTAACTAATTTAGAAATTTAAATTTCGATGTTGTTGTTTTTTAATTATTAAAAAAAATTTCCCGTATAAAAATGATTTTCGCACCACTTTCAAGAATACAAAATTATCTTCTTAATGATGCCAGTTTAGTTTCTGAAAAATTCTTCATCTCAAATTTAATCAACTTTTGAACATATTTTTATTGCAGGTTGTCCCAAAAATATTGAAATGCGTTTTTATTTTTGTATCTATCGGGGATAAGTATCGGGGATATCGGGGAAAATAAAGTAATTCAAAATAAGATACGGAACAAAACCATGCCAAAATTTCCAATTTTCCCAAAACTACACTTTTTTAATTTTTATCCCGTCGCTCTACTCAATTTGGCGTAATTACGCATGAATTTTTATCTAAGCGAAATTAAATTAACCAATACCTGCGGCGAATTGGCAGATCGCCAAAAACGATTACTTAATTAATAATCTGAAGTGTACTTACTCATATTCATCATCTATTTTACTTGAAAATATCCTTTATGATAAAAGTATTGTTGCAACTATGAGTTATATGATTAAATCTATTCTATTAAAAATCATGTTTGACTTTTGTACTGACAGGGTGTTAACTCTTTGGGACTAGGTGGGTTCTGAGCTGTCTCATCTCTTGCTTATTTTATTCACGGTGGGATCTATTTTAAATCCTCCCGAAAAGTTGGAGTTCAGAGTTGGATCAATTGAAGATTATTTTAAGAAGGGAATGGCGCATTCGAAAAATAAAAAATTTAAAAGATTAAAATTTTAATCTTATTGATTAAATTGAAAGGCAAGTCAAGAACAATTGTCTTTGCTTGAAAGAGTTCATTGATAGTGTTAATTTTTGGCAATATTTAAAGAGATGCCATTAAACATAAAATAAATGATATTTCTTGTATTGCTTCTAATAAACTTTTTGTTATAGTTAATTATATCAATAAATTCTTTTAGGGCATAACAGGTTTGTTTAAAATCAAACTGCTTTAATCGAATCTATTTTGGCTTCTCAACAGATGTAACATAATGGTTTGCCGGCTTTCTGGCACAGAGGTAGCGAGCCTTCCTCGTGTTCTGAGAGTCCCGGTTCGGGCATGGTTGTTCTTCTGTATGCTGTCAGTGAGATGTGTGACTGTGCCCCACCCCTGTAAAAGGGGCTGTGCAAGCAAATATGTTGAATGTGTAGCTAAGTCGTACTCTTGGCCCTAGTTGGCGCTATTTCAAACACAAGAGACGCTCCTATCGTCTTAAATCTGCTGCTGTATCAGCGGGGGGCTTGTCCAATATGGAAAGTGCCATAAATAACAATAACAATTCATGATAGTTTAAGTGTAATGTTTAAATGCTTTTGAAGAATTCCCCATCTTTTTTTGCAGGTGCAGAAAATAAGCAATCCCCCCTCCAATTTTTACAGTATATATTGCTAGAAGGGGCATCACAAATTAATAAATTAAAAAAGTGTAATAGGCAAGGCATATAAATTGCAAGTGCTTTTAGAGAAAGTATTCTAGATTGTACACCTTTATATTTCCCGTTCATGTTGCCACCGTTGTCGTATGTTTGTTCTCTACAATTCATAATATCTAAATCAAGCTCACTTAATATTTAAAATAGATTTTCTTCCTAATCACTCATCACTAAATGACTCATTTACAGTTAACCTTTTCTTTTTAAAATTTGAACACTTAATAATGACTGAAGATAGTTCTACAATTCAGTTGGATACTATAATATGTGGCTGATTTTATATCGTATTTAACTTTATCAATTTCCATTTCCTAACGCAGGTATAATTTGTTTTGTGACCTATGTGCTAAATAATGTACAATTCTGTTTTTAGAATTTATCTTGTTCTTACTTATGGCATTTAAATAATGCACAATTCTGTTTTTAGAATTTATCTTGTTGTTACTTATGGCACTTAAACAATGCACAATTGTGTTTTTAGAATTTATCTCGTTGTTACTAATGGCACTTAAGTAATTCACAACTCTGTTTGTAGAATTTATCTTGTTACTTATGGCACTTAAATAATGCACAATTCTCTTGTTAAAATTTATCTTGTTACTTATGGCACTTAAATAATGCACAATTCTCTTTTTAGAATTTATCTTGTAGTTATTTATGGTACTTTCCTTGGACAAGCCCCGCTGATACATCAGCAGATTTTAAGCTGAAGATATGCATCTCTCGTTTTAAGAAGCACCAACTACAGCCAAGAGTATGACTTTAGCTACACATTCATCTCATTCGCTTGCACAGTTCCTTTTTACAGGGGGGGGGTACAGTCCCACATCTCACAGATAGCACACAAAAGAACAACCATGCCCAAACCAGGACTCCCCGAAGACGAGAAAGACACACTACCTTTCTGCCAGAAAGCCGGTCAGAATTTATTTGTATGATTCATTAGCACAGGATCGTATTTACTTAATAATTCAAGTAAACTTTAAAAATTTCCATTATTAAGAGTACCTATTATTTCATGAGTACTTCGAAGTGGAAGATTATTGTACTCAAAAAATAGAATCACATCAACAATTGTTGTTGCTGTTACTTATGGCACCTGCCATGAACAAGCCCCCGCTGATTATATCAGCAGAACTTAAGCCGAAAGGAGCGTCCCTTGTTTCAAGTAGTGCCAACTAGGGCCAAGAGTACGACTTAGCTACACTCTCAACACAGCCGCTTGCACAACCCATTTTTACAAGGGGGCACAATCACACATCTCACAGATAGCACACCGAAGAAGAACAACCATGCCATAACTGGGACTCGAACCCGGGATTCCTAGAAAATGAGGAAGACGCGCTACCTCTGTAACAGAGAGTCTACAGTTCTTTGATAACTCCAGATTCCATATCAGAAGGTTGCGTGTTCAAATCACGTTCGGGTCACCACATGTACGAGTAGTATTTTTAAAAGATATTTATTTACACAAAAAATAGTATAAAATTAAAATAAATTTCATAAATACAGGTACATTAAAATCAGAAGGAGTTTTTGTACGTTGCAGCATATGATGGCGAGAGACAGAGCGATTTTAGAGAAGCTGAAGGAAAATAAAAACATTCGGTATTAAAGTCACAGTTAAGTTGATGCTTCAGTTGGAATAATAATAATAACTCAGTTAACAAAAATAAAATTTTGGTGAAATAAAAATTATTGCAATTGTAGCGCTTGTAGTTGAGCTGTATTTTAAATTGAGTTGCTGTTCTTCTTCAAAACGCACGCGCTGCAGATCAAGTACGCTTTTTGCAAGCCGCTGCATAGTTATTTGAGTCTTGCCGTTTCCTTACTTATATTAACCCTTCTCACTCCGAAAAATAATTAGATGCAAATTTATTCACCTGATACAAAGATTTGTTTATTGCTACGAAAAATAAATATACATAATTCTTTTAAGTCGAATTTCTTTGAAAAATGAATCTACATCTCGTAACCATTATGTAGACGTTTTTAATACTTAAATTTGAAAAATAAATACATAAATAAAACTTCAAAATGATGCATCGGTCTTGAATGGTGCCTCAGAGACACCATCGGAGTGCGAAGGGTTAACTTGATTTGTTTTACTAATAGTCGAATATAAATTTAGTCGTTTTAGTAATTCTGTCCAAGCCATAAACGAATTAACCCCTTCGCATACAATGACGTGTCTGATACGCGCATCGAATTACTGAGTTTTTAGTTTCACGTCTGCAACTGATCCAGAGACGCTTTAATATCCCAAATGCTCAATATAATATTAAAATAATCAAATTAACAATAAATGACCAAAATAAGATGAGTTATCTAATTAGAAACTTAAATTTGTATATCAAGGGGTTAAAAATGACAACTGGGACACTCATGATGCTTATTTTTTATTATTGACAACTTTCTCCAGTTATTATAGCCGCCTATAAATCACGTGGTTTGGTTATTTTCTCTTCTTTTGAAAAATAGTATACCAACAGTATAATACAACAGAAAAAAGTATAAACAAAATAAGGAATATCGCGTTTGTTAATAAATTAAAGTTTTGACGTTGAGTTTTACCACTTGAAATTTACTTAAAGCAGGGGTTCTCAAACTTTTAGACATTGCGACCCCCTTTTTAGACTAAGTATTTGGCAACTCTCCAAAGTTTTAACTCTGTCTAAAGTTTAGACAGAGATTTTGAAAATTGTACACGTACTCAAGAGTTCGTAGAGATTATGTCGGGTATTGGCGCCACATCCCTTGACACTTCATCTCTCTCCTTACTAGTATCATCTCATCTCGAAGCTTTGATTGAACAGTTTACATTCCAGTTAAGGATATGAGTGGGGTTGTGTGGATAATCAATCCGTTCAGTGAGAAAGCCGTAACAAAAGTTGAGCTAAGTGCCCTTCATCATGATCAACTGATGGAGATTTCAAGTGATCAGTCAGCTAAAGTAACTTTTAATACAGCTTATATCGACACATTTTGGATACGTATTAAAAATTAATACCCAGAGCGGTCCACAACAGCATTAAAAACTTTGATGCCTTTTTCCACACATTACAACTGTGAACAAGGATTCTCCATAATGATAAATTTAAAAACAAAATAAAGAAATCGTTTGACACTGGAAAATGACCTTGTTTTGTGTGTTACAACGCTCATTCCAGACATTAAAAAATTGATTGATTTCAAATAAGCTCATGTATCCCACTAACTAATAGAACGCAAAAACCAACTTGTATGTGTATTAAAAGCTTTATGCGTACTCTTTTTTTAATGAAAACTACAGCAGTAAATTAATTTTATGCGTACTCTTTTTTTAATGAAAACTACAGCAGTAAATTAATAAACTTTTCTTCCACATCTCGCGACCCTTCTGGGCATATCCCGCGACTCCCCTGGGGGTCTCGACCCAGCTTTTGAGAACCCCTGACTTAAAGTATTATGCAGTGGGAATTGATTTACTCTCAGCATTTTTAACGAAAATTCCTTTGTGCTGTATAGATCCGATTTTAACACAAAAGTTTATGAAGTATTCAAGTTATAATACATGGTCATAAACCAGGATCATTTATACTCTCTTGATCATATTTGCTATTTTCATTTTCTGATTCGGTCACATTTATATAAACACGTGATTCTTCAACAAATTTCACCATTTTCATTCCTAGATTGCATACTTTGAGCAGAACTTTCTCTGCCGGTTGAAGTTAGGATTATGACTTCTGAAGTCGAAGCCATTTCTTTGCCACAATTACTTCGTAGCCAAGAAAACAGATCTATTTGTGGCATCTTGAAATTTAGCTTTTTTTTTTCTTTTCTGATAAATTTACTATTTTGACACCCAGAGAGATATTTCCCTGGCATGGACATGGTTATATCCAACAGAATTTATCAGTTTATAGAAAGAATTGTCAAATTATTATACGCTATACTATAAGCTATTACCTACTAATTGATTGGAAATCTACTTACCTTATATTTTGCACACATGCACAAGACTGTGTTGTTGTTGTTGTTGTGTCAAATGGCACTTGTCATGGACAAGCCCGCTGCTGAGCCCAGCAGCAGATTTAAGCCGAATGAAGCGTCTCTTGTATTTGAGTAGCGCCATCTAGGGCCAAGAGTACGACTTTGCTACACACTCACCAAATTCGCTTGCACAACCCTTTTCTACAGGGGGGCACATTCACACATCTCACAGATAGCACACAGAATAACAACCATGCCCGAACCATGACTTGAACCCGGGACTTCCAGAACACGAGGAAGACGCGCTACCTCTGTGCCAGCAAGCCGGCTGCAGAAGACTGTAATATATACTATGAACTTCGTATATTTCCAAATCCATCTGCAGGTACTGTTAACCCTTCGTGCTCCGATGGTGCCTCTGAGGCAGCATTCAAGACCGTGCATCATTTTGACGTTTTATTTATTCATTTTTCAAATTTAATTGTTAAAAATGCCTATATAATGGTTAAGAGATGTAGATTGATTATACAAAGAAATTCGACTTAAAAGAATTATGTATATTTTTATTTTCATAGCAATAAACAAATCTTTGTATGAGGTGAATAATTTTGCAACTAATTATTTTTAGGAGTGCGAAGGGTTAAATTTCTTCCTTAATCGTTTTCATTCCGGGGTGAAGCAGTAATTCAATGTGCATTTCTAGGAGTTGATCGTTTAATTTATCTTCATTTTACTTTTTGTTTGAGCAACTTAATATAAACATATATACATAGATGCGCGCATAAAACAATATTACATTAGATATAGAAAAAAGTAAAAGCTGATGATTTACAAGTCCAAGATGATTTGTAAGTCTTAATCTCGACTTCTGACCGCCGCTTGAGACCAGAAGTTGCGCTGCTCTGTCTTAACATGACTGAAGGAAATTCATTTATTCGAAAAAAAAAATCCCCTTTTTTATTGGCCATTGCTACAGTCTACAGTCGGTCACAACAAATCCTGTCGATACTGTAACGTTCAGTGGTGGCGGGGTGGTCGGTTGTACAGAAGATATCACTGCGATTATTGCCTAATAATGGCATCAGTGGGCACTCAGTCAGCCGTATTGAAACAAATTTGCATACTTTCAGCACGTGTAAACGCTATTATTGTTCAGAACATTTAATTCTTAATCACGATGCCTTCCCCCTCAGTCGTGGGGCCTTGGTGCATACCCCTCCCCCTAGATGACCAGCCCTGGTTGTGTGATTCTATGATTAAGGTTGGCGCATGGAGTGATGAAGTGAGTTTTTGTAGTTAATAAAGATATGTGCTGTTTCATTATGATATATTGTTTTAAAATAAAAAAAAAAACTTGTTATATATTTTATTATCATGTCAGAACATGATGTCATTTTGGGAATGATGTTGTCAAAATTCCAGAAGCGAAAAAAAAAAAAAAAAACTGTAGGCGAAAAATTGAAATTTTAATATTTTCACGAGCACTTCAAAAAAAGCAGCTTTCAATAGCGTGTTGCCATCCCATTTACAAAAGCTCTGATTTAAAAAAATAAGTTAATGACTACAGCAAATAAAACCTAGAAAAATGCCACTTTGAGCACATGATAATATGAAATGAAATGAACAGGAAATGGGATACTTTTTCAAACAATAAATGCGAGATTAAGTTTTCTGGATCGTTTGCAATACTAAAGTGACTCATCCAATGAAACAATTAAAATGAATACAAGTATAGTTTAACTTGCCCGAACACGTGGTGCTTGACCGTTCAAGAAATGATGTTCTGACATTATGCAGTGAAATATGCATAGCGGATTTCATTTTAATCTTTTATATTAATTTTGAAGCTTTAAAATGGTGAGATAATGCGTGTCCCATCCTGTAAAAAAGAACTTATTAACTTTTTTCTCTAATTTTTTGTAATGTTTTATGTTGAATAATCAAAATAAAAAAATTTTTAATCTTTTTTTTTTAATAATACAAAACTTTTCCGCGATAAAGACAGAGCTGTTACTTAGTTAATGACAAAAAAAGCAATGTCCTCCAAAAATTAAATAATATTTTGTAATTAATTCTTGTTTGAATGTTGTGCTATTTTATTGTCTGATTTTCTCAATTTCTCCAATTCATTTTAATTGCAATTATAATATCTCTCATTTATATAAATATCCTAGATTTGCAAGCGACTTCATACGCATGGAAATGTATAAAACTAACCAAAAAACAATTTATTTGCTGTGCTTACCTGAAATAAAGCAAAAGGGCAAATCAAGTCCGTATTTCTTTAAAATCAAGTGTATTTCATTTATAGAACGAGATTGAAATTTATTAGTTACAAAAATATTATACACATATTTTTTAAATTTTTAACTAAAATGAAAACACGGTTGTCGACAATTACAACACACTTCACATGCGTGAATTTTTAAAGTCAATCGGGGCAACGTAAATGCGTGGATTTTCTACGACAGTTTCGGTAACGCAAACCAGATTAGAAATTTTTAATGCCCTTTATTCTGTTTTATTTTAATTTAAAAATACTTCAAAAGCAGTCGGAAAAATCGATTTATTGAAAATGTTTAATTTTAAATGCATTAAAACACTAAGAAACTGAACAGAATCGTTTGAGATAATCGGTCAAAAACATGTTAAGCCTATCCTCATTAGCGTGGGAAAAAGCAAACTGAAGTCTTACTTATTTAGCAGAGGGGAAATGATTTTTTGACCGGAAAGCACGAAAAGTGTCGTTTTTAATATATATATATTTTTTTTGCAATTTTTCTGTTTTTTCTCTCCATAAGAACCTTTTTCGTATCTTAACTAAAATATTATTTTTAAAAAATTAGTCGAATCGGTCGATCCGCTCTCAAATTTTGCGCTTAGTAACACATTTTGGGACTCATTTTTATTTATATAGAAATCACTAATTTCGATTGGCGGTCAGCTTATATATTGCCTTCCCTGTTTGTTAAACTAATAAAAACGAATGCATTTATTGCGCCTTGTTAAGATAAAACTGAAGAATATAAATTTAGAGGGAACAGTCTGTTCCGATTTATCAAGCTTGCAAATTAAAAGTGGAAGTGACACTTCCGAAATAGCAGTACAAATGAAAATTCTACTTCAGAATTAAATCTAAAAAAAGAAGAAAAAAATGTTTTGATTTTAACATTGGGAAAAAAAAACATGAGATTGAGTGGATGAACAACGAATTAGTTTCAGTTTTATCATAAACAAGTAATATAAAAAACCTTTCTACTTTGGATATTAAGAAGCTAAGAAAGATTCTATTTCAGTTACTTTTTTTTAAGTAATTACCATTTTCCTGTTCCACTTTACAACGGAAGGAGGGTTGCAATAGCTTCTGAGGGTATGTAACCCTGAGCATCGGAATAATGATCACCTTTGACTCAGTACCCCCAGGGGTACAACTCCCGACGCGGAGAATTTTGCGACCAGGTTCAAACTCGCAGCCCAAGGCATGCAAATCGAACGCCCTACCAACCAGATTATCCCGACCTAACAATTGAAACTACCATAAAGAACTACTACAAAGGCGAGAAAATTAGTTTTTAATTAATGAATTAAAAAATTAAGGAATTTGAAAAAAACTGTATTAGCATCAAGTGTCTTCCACTACAAATTTAAAACAGTTACTTGAAGTTGATTGGATAAACAAAAAGTATTTTATAAACGATTGAGAATTTGAACAAGATATTTATATATAGGATTTATATATTTGAATCCCTGCCTGAGGGTGACCCTTGAAAAAGTCTTCAAGCCGGATTCATTGTTTTATTGTTATTATCTCTACTTTTGTTTTCAAATTATTATTTTTTTTGCCAATTTTGTTCATTTCATTTGTGTCCTAGTTGTAGCAGCATTGGCGCTCTCTAGATACAATGTTCTTTTAGATATTACTATTTTTTAGATATTACTGTTTAGGTAAATTTATATTTTTTGCTAATTGTTTTTCTTTAATATATATAGGAAGAGTGTGAGCTAATAGTAGGAATAAAAAAAAACAATTTAGCTACAGGCTCCTTTTTATTTTTAAAAGCTTCTAAAATTAGAAGAAAATTATTCTGAAAAGAATTGGCGTCTTTAAAAATGTAATTTTTTAAAGAAAAGTTTTAAGCCGGAATAAAAATCATATGTTTTCTTTTCGAAAGATATAGATGAAAAACACCAAACCTTTATTATTATTTAATTAAATGATATTTTATTCTTATTTTTTTATTTATTTGTATTCGAAGAGGTAAGAGGGGTCTTCCTGCTATCTAAAACATGTGGACTGAATTTCATCAAAACCGGACAAAAACTAGATTTTTATAAAAATATGAAAGTTATGAAAATAATGAAATAAGTCATGAAATAAGTCGTGAAAATAATGAAAAATAATGAAAGTCATGAAAATATGAAAGTCATAAAGTATATAAAAGTCATGAAAGCATTCATATTTGTACAGAGAGATGCATGTTTTACCAATGGAATTACAATTTCTACGAGCATGCAAATAACATACAGTGTACTAAAACCGATTAAAACAACAACAAAAAAAGAGCAATGATAGTAAACTTCTTTTTCTTCCATTAAATAGCGAGATCAATCTTTTAAGTCACAACTTGGGAAATGGTACGTTCGAAATACAATGTTATAAAAAATGCAGCTGGTAAAAGCTTTATCGCTGAACTGTGAAGATAATTTAATTATATGTTCAACTGCTTTCCAATAACACCATTTGAAAAAAAAAATGGGGTTAAAAAATTATCGTTCGGATGGAAAGGAAAGAAAAATAATGAAAAATAAAATAGTAAAGTCAGCAGATATGTGAAACGCGTTCTTCTGCAAACGATATTATTCTGATCACTTTCAAACGCGAACGATTCTTGTAATGAAAACGGGAGAGTTCATTGAGGTAAAGTAGAAAATGAGTAACAGATAAAATAAAATATTAAAAGAAAAAGATTCTTAATGATCCTTTTTCTTCTTTCAGATGAGATTTCGAATGAATTGTTGATGCATTAGAAGATTGAACGGCGGATGCATGTTCTTGGAGGTAAATTACGTTTATTCTCCTCTTCTTTTGTACCTCAACCGTATCTCCTTTACCTGACAATAGGCAGCCCAGGCGTTTTCTTCTTCTTGTGGGCGTTAAACAAGTAAAGAAATCTTCAAACATGCATATGCAATGTTCTTTATGCTTCACCAGCAATAGTTTCGGACATTCTCGGCCGAAGACGAAATACGACTCTTGTCTCCATGTGCAACAGAGTTTGTTAACCGCGTCTGGATCAGGATAAATCTGGGTATGAAACAAATATGATACTGTATTTCTAGAGGCGTCACAGGATTTGGCGTTAACGTCGTCATCAGGTCACAACGACATCTGTTGCAATGTTTTTTCTTTCAGTTTGTACCAAAGACACTTCATGTAAAAATTAGTAATAAGATTGTTTTCAGATATAAAAAAAATTCTATTTATTTTCTCAGCAAAATATAAAAAAGGAAAAATGTTTGCCCTCGACAAGATAATGACATTTCTTATTCTTTTACACTACTCCCGCCTTATTTTTACTTTTTCACTTTAAAAAATCGAAATATTGTGACGATTTTTTTAAAAAAAATTGTGCTGGATATTTTGATTCGTTTAATTTCAAGGATTTCAGAATTCAATAAATAAATAAATAAAATAAAATATAAAACTTTGACATTTTTTATTGCGTCTGCTTGTTGGTAAATATAGAACTTTAAGAAATTTCAGTTTATTTTTTCAACAAGATATAATTAAAAGAAAATGTTTTTCTGGTAAGATAATGCATTCCATATTCTTAAGTGAAAAAAAAAAACTCAACATTACAAAACTATTTTCATTATGTTTCATATGATATAATATTAATTTCAACATTATTTAAATAACATTCAACAACATTATTTCAGTTTTAAAGTAAAAAAATTAAAAACATTGTAATGATTTTTTAAACAACATTATTTTCAATATTATTCAACATTATTTTTAATTTTTAAAGTAAAAAAATTAAAAACATTGTAATGATTTTTTAAAAACGAAAACAACATCCATATTTATTTTTTTATTTTTTAAATTTCTAGGATTTTAGAATTCAGATTTTAAAAAAAGTAAATAATAAAACCCTATAATTTTAATTGTGTCTGTCTGTCAGTGAATATAAAACTGAAAAAGGAAAATTATTAGTGAGATTGTTTTCAGAGAAAAATTTCAATTTATTTTTTCATCAAAATTTAAGTAAAAGAAAAAAATTTCCGACAAAATAATGCGTTCCTAATTCCTTTTCACTGTTTCCACGTTATTTTTGCCTTTTCATGCAAAAAATAAATAAATAAAAACCTTGTAATCATAAAATAAATTAACCTGGGTATTTTTTGATTCTTTAAATTTCTAAGATCTCAGAATTCAGAAGATAATTAAAATAAAACAAAGATTAAAATGAAATCTGCTATGCATATTTCAATGTATCATGTCAGAACATCATTTCTTGAACGGCCAAGCACCACGTCCCCGTGGGAGTTAAATTATATTTTTATTCATTTTAATCGTTTCATAGAATGAGTCACTTTAGTATTGCAAACGATCCGAAGAAACTTTGTCTCGCATTTATTGTATAAAGAAAAATCACATTTCCTATTTATTTCATTTCATATAACCACGTGATTGAAATGACATTTTTCTAGGTTTTATTTGCTGTAGTCATTAACTTATGATTTTAATCATAGCTTTTGTAAATGCAATGACAAAGCGTTATTAAAAGCTGATTTTTTTGAGATGTTCGCGCATATAATATATATTTTTTATTTTTCGCCTACGGATTTTTGTTGACGCCAAAAACCTCATCCCCAAAACAACATCAAATTCTGACATGATAATACAGAATAAAGCGTTACAATTTTCAAATTGTACTCGCCTATAAGTTAATATAATGACTTAAAAAAGAATTAATTGGAAGAATGAATTTTAGTGCATCGTTTTTTGTATCAAAATACAAATAAGGTTAAATTTTGATTAAAATTCCTTGGAAATAAGTCTGTCCACCTGTTGGACTATTTATTAGTATGCATGTGAGTGCAATAATTGAAAATTCAAGACAATTATAGCCAAAAATGTCAATTTTATATCAAAATTTTAGATCTTTATAAAAGTTAGGGCTACGTTGGTCGGCGAAAATAGAAACAAAATACATGCTAAGTTCTACTCAATATTACACATAAAAAGTTGACAAAATAGTTAATAATATCGTGGAAACGTACAGAAAGCAAGAAATGAACACTTCTGTAACTTATTTAAAACTTAACTTATTTTAGTAACTTATGCGACTTGATCTAGTAATAAATAATTCTGCTGTTTTCTCGGAAACGAGCACTACAACCATTCCCCAGAATAATCACGTGAGTCAGTAAGCGATGTTACCATAGTAATAGACTCTGGACGCTTCCATTGACACGATTGGAGGGAGAATGGGAAATCGCTTCTCAAGTATTTAATTTTATTTCAGAACAAAAATCAGCTATATTTATTTAGTAAGTTTGTTTAGTTTATTTTAATTTGTATTCGTGTTCTGGATCATGAGTCAATGATGATTGTAAATTCTATAAAGATATAAAGATCTTCAATAACGTTATACACTCTTTTAACTTCTATATTAGAATTATAAAAGCTTCGTATAACTGTTTTAAAACTTTTAGGTGTTTCTCTTTCATAATTTTGTACTATTTGATGCGAATTATTTGCTAAATAGTTTTATTTAGACTGGAAATTGATGTTAGATGGAGTTCTATTAGATATATCCAATCAAAAAATTTGTCTTTTTGGAACATTTTTTACGAATATAAAACTTAATATCCCTTGTGAATTAATGAATTTTATTAATTAATTTACTGAAGTATTCCTCTTAAACCTTTTCACATAGTCTTTAATGAATGTTATCGCTTATTATTTACCTCTAACCAATATTGAACAATATTTATGTAAGATATCAAATGGTGGTATTTTGCTTAACCATCATTTTAGCTTTCATTTTTTCCTTTACCAACGTCCAATGGTAGACGTAATTCTATGCTAGAATTGTAAAAGGTTAGATCATTTCCCAGCGGACGATAATTTTAATTAATACAACATTCCAGGACAACGCCATCTATCGAGCTTTTGAAAAACTGTCACAACTAATATTAACACGGTACAATAAAGGACGTGTCCACGCGTCAATGTTTCCCGCTCGCAAAGCTACGCAGTAATATGTTTTCAGTCACATAATGTTTTTGTTACTTCTAACGTCCTCCTAGAGGAAATAATCTAACTTTCTGTTTGTTTAATATCTCCATGTTTTATTCCATTTAACATTTACCTGTAAATATTCCCCTTTGTTAATTTTTCCCTTTTCATCTAAATAAATTCTTTTATTTTTTAAAGACGTTTCTTCATCCTTCGTTTGCATTATTTTATCTTAGTTTTCAAACTGAACCCGTAAATATTTTCTTTAAAAAAACCTAGACACCACGCTACTAAAACCTCGCTATCTGAAGAGTCTAATATTTTTGAAAGATTTGGTTAAACTCCCACATTTATGAAAAAAAGAGACAATTCGTGCATGATTTCTGACAATTAATCAGGGGGGTTCAGTTAATGTTCATGTAACAAAAAAAAATGTATTTTTTTTGTAACGACTGAAAACCAAACTTTAACTCAGATTTGCAATATAATTTTTAAATTACATGCCAGATTTTAAATATTTAAGTTATTATATTTTTCAATTATAGCGTTTATGTACTTGTGAAAATATAGACAGACAGATTATCAGACTGTTGTTGTATTTGACTCCAAATCTGATATGAATCTGTACTTTACATGTTAAATATGTGCATCAAATTTGGTCCATCGAACTGTCTTCGTTTTGCAATTATAGTGTGGTTGACATACGGATTTAAATAAACAGACTTCCTCTTAATGGTTTTCGTTCAAAATTTGGCAGAATTTACAAATTTTGGTGTAAAGATCATGTACCGAGTGAAGGTCGCGCTACGAACCTGCGACGCTAGGGCCAGTAGCCGAGTAACATAACCACTATACCAAAAAGTCGTCTTCCGTATCTTAGATGTTATCTGGCTTATGAAGCTAGCGCCACAGTACTCCCCCACCAGTGAATCGGCGGAGGGACGAACGATTTTTATGGCACCAAGCGTTATGGTAAGTTGCTGCTTGCATGCCTTGAGTGAGTCTGGCGACTTTGCTTTTGCTTGCGTGATGTGGGGCTCATGGGTTTGTTTGGTTGCTTGCTTTCGTCAAGTGAGTCTGACGATTTTGCTGCGGATAGATGGCGCCACGACTGTTGCGGGAGGTTGCGTTGTCAAGGTCACCAATGTATGAGTGAAGGTCGGGATACGAACCTGCGACGTTAGGGACAGTAGCCGAGTAACATGACCACAATACCAAAAAGTCGACTTCGGTTTCTTAGATGTTATCTGGCTTATAAGGCTAGCGCCACAATCGTATAAATTTCATGCTTCCAGCTCCCATCGTTTGTTCTCTAGTTGTTATCGTGTTGTTTATAGATATTCAGCTGATTAAAAATATCTTTTTCAGACTCTCGGTGGTATAAAACATAAAAATTCGTCAAAATCTCGATTTAAAATTTTTTTACTACTACAATACTTTCATCATGTATATTTCCATGTGTAACATAAATATGTAGAAAGAAAAATTGAGATCAGTTCTAAAGATCATGTGTCTGTGTGTGTGTCAATATAAATGTGCTTGTTTACCTACCTCATTTTCAAATAGTTTTTCAAATTATCGAAGGGCAGTTGCCCCGGACCCCTAAATCGAATCGAAAGTTTCATTTACGTTTCCTTTTTTAATGAACGTTCTTTATTACTGAAATAGTGAAGTAGAAAGGGGGAGGGCAAAGAAGTTATTGCCCCAAGCCCCAATCAGGCTAAGTTGGACCCTGGTCTTACTTCATAATCTTAAAATTCCATTTTTAAGTGATATCCCTCATTCAGAGGAGGCCTTTGATATGAAATTTGATTCATCTATAAAAAGAGTCCTTAATAAATCATCTTCCAAAAAAAAGAATCATAAACATGATTAGATTTCTAATTGATCATGGAGAGCTCTTACAGTTCGATTAAGCTCATCAATTTTTAGAGGATCAATTAATATCGCGCTTTTTTTATAATAAATCCTTTCAACCCTTCAAGTCACTAATTTTTTATTATCTTCATATTTTCATTCGTACTGTACTTTATGATGTTCATACATCTATTTTTGTTATACTCCAGATCTTCTTCATACTAATTTTATCATTTATTGTTATGTTTTATGTCTGTGTATTTTGTCTTTTGTGTATTTCTTTCTAATAGATTACTGTGTAGTACTTTTTTTGAGGGGGGGGGTAATAAAGTCCACCTACATGTATACCAAACCGGAAAGGGGCCATATGAGCCCTAGAAACGGAGGTGTGGTGTGGTGTTAAATGTTAAGTAAGTATTATGTACCGATTAATATAAAAATAATCAGAAATAATAATTTTTATCAGCTTTAAATTTCTTTTTTTATAAACTTACATGAGAAAATACTATTCAGTTACTTAAATTAATCTATTCAGTTACTTAAATTAAAAATATTCGAATTGCAAAAAAATCTAAGCCTAAAACTCTAAATTTTATGGTTAAAGATTTTTTTTTAAATTTTGGCTATGATTCTTTTAATACTCTTGGTAAAAAAATATAATCCCTTGGCTAAAATTACAATAGATAAAATTGCAAAATAAATTCAGTTACTCTCTGCCACACTGAATTGCTTCTATTGTTGAATAAAAATTGTATCGCATTATCATTGATAAAAGAAATCCATCGATGATAAGGTTTTAAGGAATAACAGAACATTTTTTATTTAGCACTTGAATCATTATAATTTAAAGCAGGGATGCACAACCTATGGCCCGCGTAACCTTCGATTTTGGCCCGCGAATGTTGTTAATAAAATACGACTGATTTAAAATGAAATGTGACTTTTTCAAATAAACAGGATAAAAATCTGATATGAAAACAACTCTACATCAGAATGAATAATTTACAGTTATTCATTCAGTTTATTTACTTTTTATTACACGGCTTTTCAACTCGTTCCCTTCATAGATACCTGCTAGTACGAGTTTTCGTACAGGAGAAGCTCGAGGACAAGAAAAATTTCCACAGATGAACATGCAGTATGAGGATCAAATTCAAATCATGCGTAATGCATTTGATAATTGATTTTCAGATTTTGAAAAATGTCTGACAAAAATCGACGTATTTTCTTCTCCATTTTCTGTTGATGTAAATCTAGTGGCAGAGAGTATGCAGTTAGTCTTAATTGATTTACAGAATTCTGATTTTTTCAAAAATCAATTCAAAGAAAAACCGATAGCAGAATTTTATAAAGATTTACCCGAGGGATGCTTGTGCTTAAAGCAAAATGCAGCTGCATGTGCAACTTTTTTTGGTAGCTACTTATATTAGTGAGCAAACTTTCTCACAAATGTATTTAAACTAATCCAAAATTAGAAATAGAATAGCAGATAATAACCTTTCTTCTGTTCTATGTATTTCCACAACCAATAATCCCAACGTAAAATCAATAGCTTCAAATATTTAGTCCCAGGCATCTCATTAATTTTTACTAATTTTGATTTTTAATTTTTTTCTCAAAATTTAAATTGTGTTCTCTGAATAATTACTCTGTATATATCCTCTGTTATTCTATTTCGAGTATGCCCCCTTTTTAGCAGGAATCTTTTTTTAGGTAAAGTATTTTAATCATAGCTATAATGTTTGTGTTTTATTCCTTTATTTATTGTATAATATGTGCATGAGTAAAATAAGTAAAGTAATAATAGTAATTCATGCGTATTGCCACAAAAAAAACCCAGTATTTTCACATTTTTAATATGTTTTAACATTCATGTGCTGTTTTGGCTCTCGTCATGATCCCTTTTCATATTTTGGCCCCTCATCCTGAAATAGTTGTGCATCCCTTATTTAAAGTTTGTAGATTAAAAAAGTGAATAAAAATGAGATGCAGCTTTTACCAAATTTATGGGTTCTAAATTCCCGATCAGTCTTGAATCTTAAGACATATCTACTGTACAATAAATAAGGTATCTTTTGGAGTATTTATGGATAATAATTTCAGTTATAAAGTAATCTAATAGTGTGAGCATCAAATGAAAGAACTTATGAAATAAATAAAAATTTAAGAATATGTTATCCATCTAGTTTAGTGGTCGGTACAGTCTAGCTCCTGATCAACAAATGAGCACTTCGACGATGAAAATTCCTTTAAAATTCAGGGCGGAAGACTCATTTACAACCAGAAATTCATCGCTGACGAAACAGTTGGCGAGAATCCAACATTTCCACCTGCGCCAAGCGTGTCTGTGTGCGGTTGGTTGAAGAATGATGATTTTAGAATTCATTAGATGAACCAAATCCTAAAAAAAAAATGCTGTGTGTTCAATATTGGCAACAATCTGGTTCGTTGGAATGTGTTAGTTGTGTTTTATTTTAATTAAATCTCATAGCATAACTTAACGCTCGTAATTCATCAACAAAATTTTTCCACGTGCATAATTCCATCAATAATTGTGAAAGACTTTAACTCTGTGTTATTTTAATGGTCTCTCATTTATTTTCTTTATTGTGTATATGGTCTTTTTTAATGCAGTCAAATTCCAATACACCATAAAATCTTTAAACGCAAATGTTCTGATAATCTTTATTAATGTATGTTGTCTTTCACTTTTCAGTAATTTCTTTTTTCTTATTTCTCTTGTATACTGGCCAGGTAATAAACATAAACTTTCTTCACCTTCAATAATGGAAGAAAATCAAATGAAATACCTAAAGGTGGTTTAAATTAACGCTACAATAGAAAATCACTTAAACTAATATTTTTATAAGAAACTAATTAAATACAAAATAAAGATTAAAATGAAATTTTTGCATATTTCAATTTATCATATCAGAACATCATTTCTTGAACGGCCAAGCACCACTTGCTCGTGCGAGTTCAATTATATTTTTATTCATCTTAATCGTTTCATTGATTTAGTCACTTTAGAATTGCCAAACGATCCAAAATAGTTTGTCTCGCATTTATTGTTTTAAAAAATATCCCATTTCCTATTTATTTCATTTCATATGATCACGTGCTGAAAACGCAATTTTTCTATGTTTTATTTGCTGTAGTCATTAACTTATTTTTTTAAATCAGAGCTTTTGTAAATGCAATGGCAACACGCTATTAAAAAATGATTATTTTTTAGATGCTCCTGCAGATAATAAAATTTTTATTTTTCGCCTACGGATTTTTGTTGACACCAAAACCCTCATTCCCAAAACAACATCGTGTTCTGACATGATAAAGAAAAAGATAATGAAAATGATCCTGTTCAACTTATAATAAATGTAAGGATTACGATTAATTTTATTTTACAATGGTACTTCTTTGAACACAGATAATTCTTTCCAAAATCTCAATCATAATGAGAAACGCTATTAAACAAAACATGTTTTTTTTTCAACAGAAATCAATGTAAAATAGAACAATACGTTCGTTCAGTTCCGAAAAAAATATTTTTAAAAAATCATAATGATACAATTTATTATTTATAATATATTTTTTGTTTGTTTGTTTGTTTACGAGAAAGTTACCTTAAGACATTTATGTTTAAGTACACTTCAGAATTTGGCGGAGATTAGACGCGCTATTACACGATTATCGTTAAATGAATTTATAACTGGAGCAGCGATTGTTTTATAAGGTCAATGCTCCTTTTATGTATCATTGTTTTATGTACAATATTTATGAAGTTTTTATGTATATTACCGCATAAAAAAAGTTTCATTAGCGTTCACTTTAGTTGAATAAGTAGAATGTATTTCTATTTGTTAGTTGTTGGAATCCCACGTATAAAAAGATCTGCCATTTTAGGTAGAAACGCTATTTGCAAAATTCATATTATAGATCTTTTTTAAAAAAATTCTATGTAATTGCTCGTTTATTTCTTAATTATATAAATTCAGATCCCCAAAAGTTGAAAATTCTCTGCTATATTATATTACCATTTTCTTAGAGATAATTAATCAAGTTTATTGATAAGTTATGTTTTATGATTGCTTGCATTTTCGTTGCAATATTATGCTAAATTTTTATAATTTTTCCTAGAATCTAAAAAGCTGCAGCAGATTTACTTGCAGCCATAAACTAGCTTTGTTAAAATATTTAGACGGACATAATTCCATTTTTTTACATTAAGATATAAGTCAGACAACATCTACGATACCGAAGTCGACTTTTGTATTAAGGTCATGTTACTCAGCTACTGGTCCTAGCGTCGCAGGTTCGTATCGCAACCTTGCAATCGCTACATTGATGATCTTGACAACACGACCTTCCACAATAGTCGTGGTGCCATCTACAAACAGCAAAGTCGTCAGACTCATTTGACTTAGGCGAGCAAACAAACAAAAAATCGTCAGACTCACTTGACGAGCAAGTAGTAACTAGTCATAACATTTGAAGTAATACAAATTCGTTAGCCTCTTCGCCGACTCACTGGTGGGGGGAGTACTGTAGAGTTAAACCCTATAAGCCAGATAACATCTACGATACCGAAATCGACTTTTGTATTATGGTCATGTTACTCGGCTACTGGCCCTAGCGTCGCAGGTTCGTATCGCGACCTTCACTTGGTACAAGGTTGTCTAATTTGGAGAGATTCATTAAAATAACGAGAGCTTTAGTTTTGTGTTCCACATTTAAGTTTAAAAAATTGTTTTTAAAAAAGTAATTAATATATTTATATAAAAATAAGAGTGTTTATTTTCTTAAAATAGAACAATATTGCTTTTGTTAGTTGAAATTATGTTTAAAAGTATTTTTAATTATCGTGACCATTACGCCAATACTAAGCGCTTTTGTTGGTTATATATTATGTCATCAGTTGTTAAATATAATGAAATTAGCAGTACCCTCACGGTGTAACCCGTGGCATAGCATTCAAGAAGAAAAATTAACTTTAAACTTAAGTCTATCCTCAACCCGATATGACAAGGGCATGTTACGCAACGTCAAAACCGACTTAGCCTAGTTGGGGCCCAGGGCAACAACTTTTTTGGGACCTCCCTCTGCTTCAGTGATAAGGAAAGAAAAATGAAATTAACTTCCTATTCTATTGGTGGCCTCTTGTATGGGGGCCCAGATCAACTGCCCCGTATGCTCTTGCCTTAGTCAAGCTCTGGCTACAAAACAATTTTTTATAACACACATTCAGAAATATTTAGGCTTTTATGAAGTTAAAAATATATTATATTAGTAGGCAAAACACAGGCGATCATTTCGAGGTTGGATATCCTTCTTTTGGGCATAATGAGATCTGAATCGCAGTTTCAAATCGGACATAAAGAAAGAAATGTATCGCATATGCATACCACAGTACTTGTTATTTGCACATGCGCAGTTTCAGGTTTTGACGCATTTGCGAATAAGTTAGAATTGCAATTATATAACTCCTCTTTTTATTTTGATATTATTTTAATGTACTAAAACCTTTCCCAATAAATGCTCTACAAAATGGTATAAATATCTCCAATGTCCGTTAAATATTTCTTGAGTTTTTGTGGTTTTTAACAAACAGACGCTTTCAGGAGACTTCTTTTTATACTATGTATATGTTACCGTTAAAGTATGAAATCCGTTATTTCATAGAATACCTAGTTATTCCATGAAATAACTAATCGTGTCCGTTAAAGTGTAAAATTCTCTTGTATTTCATGGTTTAACTAGTTATTTCATAGAATAACGATCTGCAGCCCGTTAGCGTGTAAAATAATCTATATTATATATATCGCACGACAAATACATTTACCTTCCACCCCTACTGCATTTATGAACTATTCCAGATTAAATTAATACCATTAAATTAATGTCGGATAAATCTCATTCTGAAGCCTCTGTGGGGTTTACCGTCCATATCCCAGTGCCTGTAGTTGACAGAGGAAAATGTGATGCCAAATCTATTTTAGCTATCATCATAAAAATAACCGAAGAAGGATTTTTCCAATTGGGCACAAGAAATGGTCGCTTAAAACAATTATATTCCCGATCCCAGTTTAGTGTCTGCGAACAAAAATTAATCAAAATCGAAGAAATACCGGATGTAGAAATATCGTTCCAGTCGGTTGCTACAGTTACAAGCTTAGGTACTGGTCAGGGATTTAAAAAAAATGTTCGTGTAAAACCCAGTGTGTCAACAAAAAATGTTTTTGTTTTAGAAATAATGTTCTTTGTAATTCCAAGTGTCATTTTAGTAATCCTTGTTGTAACAAATGATTTTATGGTACGTTTCCATAAATATCATTTATACGCTGCATAAATTAGATAAATTGCTTTTTTTATTTTAATTGTCTATCATTAGTTTATTTCTAGAATATCTTGTTATTTCATTTTAGAGAAATTAATTGTAATTATACTTTAACTTTCTCTCTCATTAGTTAATTTATAGAATACCTAGTTATTTCATAGAATAACTAGTTAGAGTGTCAAATTAATAACATATTATAGGCTTTATCGGACACGATCCATTATTTCATGGAATAACTAGGTATTTTATAAAATAACTGCATTATATACTTTAATGGTAACATATAGATTACATTTTTTAGCTGTTCGTTTTTCCGTTATCAAGAGAAAAGTTTCCAATAAATTTTATGCTATAATACAGATAATGAACTAAACCAAGTAAAAACATCCTAAAAAAGAACATATTATTACCATTTATTTTTCAAAGATAAATTCATTAAAAAAAATCTTTTGTCGAACAGCTTAACAAAAATAGCATCAGTAATTTAAAAAGAGCATCCCAACAAAGGATTCTTTTTAGATTAGTTTCTATCATTTATGGCTTATAAATCGTATTTAGCAGTAATCTCCCATCATTTATTATTATTATTTTTAAATACCTGACTATTTCGTGGAGATTCTTCATGGAGACTCTACCATAAGTCAAGCGTGGTTCCATGCAGCTTACCTACCCAACCTGTTGCACTAGGAGTTCAATGACCTGCCTACAATATTAATTTAATACTAATTTACGGCATGTTCACAGCCGAATGCAGCGGGAACTTCATTTAATTAAAAAGGGAGAGGTAATTGGGCTTTGGATTCAACCTAATAAAAAATCTTTTGCGTTATCCCCGCTGTGTTTAACAAAAGGATTAAGTTATCTCGCTTGATCGCCTTCCTTTTTTTTTCTTTTCGTAGGTCAAGTTGCCGATCTTGTGTCTGACGAAGGCCGCGTAGAATCTGGGTAATATATCTTTTTATTTTGTTGCAACAGATAATAAGCAACGGCTATCTTAAGGAACTTAAATATTTCTGTACAGCTAGTAAGTTGAAAGTGAGTCACTTGCCAAAATTATCGATGCACACCGTCCAGATCAGTTTCAGTATTAATTTCGATGAAATATCTTCTTAACAATGTGTAAGTTCAATTAAATGACTACACACCAATCTGTGTGGATTTAGACATTTAGGCAATATATATACTATAAGCTATTTTTGTAATACATTTCTAAATTTAGCTCCATATTATGATGCATTTTTAAGAATTAATGAAAGTGTTAAATTGATGAACATGATCACTTACTTTATCTAATTCTTATTATTATGTCAGAACATGATATTGCTTTCGGAATGAAGTTTTCTGACGTCAAAAAAAATCCGTTGCGGAAAAATAAACATTTTAATCTGTAAACGAAAAATAAGAATTTTATTATCTGCTCGAGCATTTAAAAAAATCAACTTTTAATAATGTGATGGTATCCCGTTTACAAAAGCTGTGATTAAAAATAAATAAGTTAAAGACTACAGCAAATAAAACCTAGAAAAATGTCATTTGAGAACGTGAATATACGAAATGAAATAAAAAGGAAATGGTATATCTTTTTAAAGCAATAAATGCGTGACAAAGTTTTTTTTTTGGATCGTTTGCAATACTAAAGTGACTCATTCAATGAAACAGTTAAAATGAATAAAAATATAATTTAACCTACACGAGCACGTGGTGCTTAGCCGTTCAAGAAATGATGGTCTGACATGATGCATTGAAATATGCATAGAAAATTTCAATTTAATCTTTTTATTTCATTTACTTTGTTAAAATTAAAGCTTTCATTGATTTGTTTTGACTCAAGACTATACGATGTCTATGTTTTATAATTTTAAACGAGAAATTCTTTTATATGTATACATTTATTTCGTGTATCTCAGAAACTGCTCAAACGATGTGTCTTTTATATTCTGATAAGCTTTTTTTTAAAAAAATTTATACAAAAATTCTTTCCCAAAAATTTTCGATTAAACATGCACTGTCTGTTCGGTAAATATCACAATTTAAATCTGTTAACAATCATTTAGCAGACGATTCCCTTTACAGACATTTTATAACTGCTGCTATTTTTATTTCAACTGAAATATTATTAAAAGTTAAAAGCAAACGATTTTTTTCTTTGATAAATATATTTTTATTGATACTTGAAACTTGAAAAATATAAGGTATTGGGATTTATAGCAACAAAGGCTTTTATCCCCGGTTTCCAGAAGTTAATATTTAAAAAATTTTGTCAATAAACAAAAAAAAAAAAAACACACACGCACAAAAAAAATGGAGTTTCATATTGATACTATTTTGTTTATTTTTTTGTATAATAGCTGACGATCAATTGTTAACTTTTTGAAATCTGGCAATGGTTTGTAATATATGCTGTTAAGTTGAAAGAATAAAAAAGCTGATGGAATTCTAAATTGCTTGGAGTGTTATTTTAGTTTTTTAAGAATTTAAACTGTTCTGACAGTTATAGTTTGAATCTTAAGAAAATGAATAGTTTAATAGAAATCATGTAAAACACGCAGTACATTTTTTATAATTAACTGTAAGAGCCTTTTACTATTTGCTCATATGCTGACAATGTAAAATTTCTAACAGTAAATTAATAAGGTTAACCTACTGGTACATCAAAAGTTAGTGAGATGGCACCTATAGATGAACAGATAAGGTAAGACTGATAAATATTCATATGTAATCGGTATGCGATTAGTATCTAAATATTTTCTCAAAAAAAAAGTAGAATTTTATGAAAAAACATTAAAAATTGAAATCTGCTATCTCAAATTTCACGTTATCATGTGAGAACATTATTATTTTTAAGGCTTTGTTTGTTTTAATTAAATTAAATCAATTAACCAATTTAAACAGGTTTGAACAATCATGCTACTGATTCTAGTACAGTTAGTTTCTCGTTTAAAATTAAGAATATTCCAGAACAAAATGTAACGCTAAATATAGAGGACTGATGATTCCTTAGAGTATAAGCAAAAAAACATCAGTTGCATAGATTTAGGAGCAATTTCTTATTTGATTCGTTTTATAATAAGAACAAAAAAATATTCAGAAGTTGATTAATTAAAATATTAATCTATACTACTATTATAAATGCGAGAGTTTGAATTTCTGGATGGATAATGTCAATCAAACACGCCAGAACAGCTGAACGAAATTGGATGAAATTTAGCACAGAGATAGATTAGAGTCTACAGAAGAACAATAATTGGATTAGATACACAATGTATCTAATCCAATTAATTGAGAGGTTAATTTCTTATTAATTAAAAACTAACTTTCCTGCCAAAAATCTTCGTTTCCTCACCACCAAATTACTACGACCTCCATTTGTTTTTTTCTTCACTCTAATGAGATTAGGCTTAGCATGTTTTCTATCGATTATTTCAAACGATTCTGTTTATTTTCTTAGTGTTTGATACTTTTAAGATTAAACATTGTTAATTTATAAATTTTTCGAATTCATTTTGAAGTACTTTCGAATTAAAATAAAACAGAATGAAGAAAATTAAAAATTTCTAATCTGTATTGCGTTACCCCAACTGGCATAAAGAATTCACGCATGTGCAGTATGTTGTAACTGCTGAAAATATATGTTCATTTTAATTAAAAGTTTAAAAATTATGTGTATAATACCTGTTGTAGCTATCTCAATTTCAATCGACAAATAAAATAGACTAGATCTGATTTTAAAGAAATATGGACTTGATATGAGGGTTTGCTTTTTTTCAGGTACAAATTATAAATAAATTGTTTTTAGGTTAGTTGTGTGCTTTTCCATGCGTATGAAGTCACGAGTAAAAGCTAGTCTAAAATAAATAATTCAAATGTTTCTAACTTTGAAATTAAATTGATCATTTTATTATAAGAAGAACCTTATAATGTACATTTCCAGGGACCATGAAATATTTAAATCCACTTTTTTTAAAGGATCATATGCTGGATGAAATTAACCTCGTACTGCTCGTCTTTACAGAATCCGCTATGCCCAACATTTAGAGGGACACATGTTCTCGTCTAATCAAATTAACATATATAGTGACTTAGATCTTTTGATTAATCACCATATGATTTATGGCTGGAATACTTATCACAGTCATAAAGGAATTATCCATGTATCTCAGGCTAAAGATTATCCACGCATTCGCTAAAATTTAAGTTGGTGTCTTAGCGTCTAACACCGGCTACGGCCCATTCCCTCACGTAGGAGATTCGTCTCATCATTGAAGTGAATTATTCATCATTGCTATATTCATCATACTTTCTTATACCACAGCTTCTCATTCACATACCCGTAGTGTTTCTCTACGACAGCTGAATATGAATAATGATGATGTCGTGTCCGCTTTTTATCACGGAAAGAGGGGTGCAATAGCTTCTGAGGGTATGCACCCCTGAGTACCCGAGGGAAGGACTTCTAGCTCATATGAGGATGAAACACACACCCACACGCTTGCACAGCTCCTTTTTACATGGGGACACATTCACACATCTCACAGATAGCACACAGAAGAACAACCACGCCCGAACCGGGACTCACAGAGCACGAGGAAGACGCGCTACCTCCGTGCCAGAAAGCCGGCCTGAATATGAATCATCCATATGTTTGTCCTACCCTTTAATATATTCACATCAAAGAAGCATTCCACCTGGTAATATCTGTCTGATTTATTTACATAAATATGCTGTGATTAAATTTTTTAATTATATGTTGTTGCTGAAATAAATGGGCTGTGATGGTAGGTATGTGAAGGCTTCGAAACCAGATTACTTCAGGTTCGGTACCCAACCTCTAATGATTGTTAAAATATGTTGTTTTTTTTAATTTCTAAAGTTCTTTTATATATTATTTCTTATTTCATGAAAAAAAAACATTTTAAGAAACCTAACAACTATATTATTAAGACTTTGACTATTTGTACCTCTCAATTGACAATAAAATATAGACTATATAAAATATTGTTTTCTTGGATATTATTATCAACTTGATAAAATAAAAACCCATTTAGAAATAAAATTTCTCTTAATCAAACGTGTACTAAAACCAGACATTCGAACTTATAACGATTTTTAAAATCCTAAATAAATTGGGGAAAATATCAAAAAAATGCTAGATACATTTTATCGTGTCAGAAAATGATGTTATTTTGGGAATGAGCGTCAACAAAAATCCGTAGACGAAAAATAAGAAAAAACGTTGGCAAAAAATTGAAATTTTACTATCTGCACGAGCATATAAAAAAAATCAACTTTTAATAGCGTGTTGCTATCACCTTTACAAAAGCTCTGATTAAAAAAATAAGCTAATGACTACAGCAAATAAAACCTAGAAAAATGTCATTTTCAGCAACTGATTATATGAAATGAAATAAATAGGAAATGGGTTATTTTTTCAAACAATCAATGCGAGACAAAGATATTTTTTTGGATCGTTTGCAATGCTAAAGTGACTCATTCAATGAAACAGTTAAAAATGAATAAAAATATAATTTAACTTTCACGAGCACGTGGTGCTCGGCCGTTCAGGAAATGACGTTCTGACATGATGCATCGAAATGTGCATAGCAGATTTCTTTTTAATCTGTTTTTTCTTTTAACCTCAAATGCTTATTGCACGGATTTTTATTTATCTAGTTTTTTATTATTATTTTATTTTAGATTTTTTTTTAAAAAAAATTCAAGTAACTTGATATATATTTGCAAATCCAATTTTTATCACATTTTTTCCAGGAACTCTTTTTTAAAAAAATGTTTCGACGAACGATAGTAAAAAGAAATTGAACAAAATCACTAAATAAAGCCGTACAATATAGCAATACCAAAACATTTAAGCAATGCTTCTAAAAAAATAAGTAATAGTTTAATCACCTGAATAATAGAATTTACATCCATTAAAAAGATGACCTACTGAATGAAGAAAAATATTCAAAATATAAGAAAACATTAATGCTATGAAATCAGCTATAAAACATACTTATTTAGTTCAAAAAACGTGCATTTGCTGTCTAATTTGTCTATGCTGTAACCAAATAACGCTTTTCATTTTGATGATCCTCATTGTTCCTTTGAAGAACGAAGTCGCGTATCCAAATTCTTAGAATCATTTATTTCAAAAAGAACATCATGAATTCTAGGAAATGGCTAATGGTTTTTTTTCTCTGAAAAAGATATTTCCTATCAAGTATTCAGAACACTGTATAACTTTTCCGTTGAGCGTTTTCCTGGCTCATATTGATTTTTTTTTTTTTTTCGTACTCCACCCTCTAAAGCTGGGAGTGAAATAATTTCCCTCCCTTCGAAATGGTGACTGATTTATTACCCTATTTAACCCTACGTGAAGAGCATCCAAAGGTTCTAAAGGCACGCTTCTTCCGGGAAGGAGATACAATTCTCCCCCCCCCCCAAAATAAAATGGTGATATTTTCGACACTTTAGATTGGTTTAGAAATATTAAAAAGTTGCAATAAATGCAATCCAATTATAATGTTACTTAATAGGAAACATTATAAAAAAATTTCTTCATTCGACTTCAATTAGCATAACTGTTTCATTTGCAAAACAATGGGAGTGGTTTCCCCAAACATTTCTTGTATACTCTCTAATTTTATCATTGCTACAGAACACTTAACATGGCTTTGGCGAGCAAAAGTAATAAAATATGAACTTTTGGTGTGAATTTAGCATTTTTACTGAATTACCATGTCTTACTTGGCGAGTTATTTGGCGATAAACTCCAAGCATGCATTAATAATATCCAAAATTTGAATTTTCATTTTAAATACGTTTTACTCAACCGATTGAGAGAAAAAAATTCGATACTGCTCTTGTAGTCATACAATCCCGTATCAGTTTGATGTATATTTAAGTCATTGCGTTTTTGAATCATCGTGTTTACATGTTCCTGAAAGTACAGACAGACAGATTGTCAACCTTTGTTGGATTTGGTTCAAAATGGGAGGGATGTCTACACTAAAGATATTAAATCTGTTTTCCAAATCTAATTGATTCTACTCTCTTTCACCAGGCGTGGCACCTCGTAATTGAGGATGAGATGTTTCCAGTATGGTGGTTGGATCTCGCCAACCCGGTGGGTACACTAATTGGTGGGGGCTAGACACCTCCCATCGATGACGGGACGTACTTCCTTCGGGGAAGGGTTGTACCGTGGCCGGTGATGGCCATTAGGACTCAACGCCACAGTTCCCTCTAATTGCTGTTGAGGAGACCCGGTAATTCAGTTTCTGTGGTTAATCCGTGTGCCTTCGTGGCGGGTCGGAGAGTATCTATGATTTATCCTACTCTCTTTGTTTTGCAGTTATCCTGTTAACTTATATTCAAATAAACGGACAGACGAACTTCCTCTGAATGTATTTTACTCAAAATGTGGCGTAAAGGCCGCATACCAAATTTCAATATTCCATCTTAAGGTATCTTTGAGTTATCTTTGTCACAGACAGGCGTATATTTTCCAAAAATATTTTTTCGAATTCAGGGAGACCTGGAGATTTGTTACAGTTTCGAATTTGAATTTTTTGGTGAGAACTACACTTTCTCTATACAAGGTATATGAGAAAGTAAAAAGTTTAGTTTGGTTTGGATTGTTGTTGTTTCTTCTGGCACTTTGACATGGACAAGCTCGTTGAAGTAGTCAGCGATTTAAGCCTAACAGCGTTTGTAGTAGCGCCCTCTAGGGTCAAGTAGGAATTTTGCTACTCCCTCATCACATTCACTTGCACAGCAACTTTTTACAAGGGTGTGGGGCACATGCACACACCTTACATACAGAACACTGAGAACAACGATGCTCGAACCAGGCACGCCCAGATCACGGGAAAGACATGTAGGGTTTGATTTGTTGGAGGTTTATTGAAGCAAAACTATTTCTTGACTATAAAGCGTGAAATTGTTGGATGAACTTATAGTTAATTTAAATGCAATTGCTCATTCGCAAAATAGAAAAAATAATTTGTGTATTTTTTAAGGAAATTTTATAATCTGACTGCAGCTGCAGGGAATAACTACAAAAATGATTAAATCCAATAATAATAATAATAATAGCGTTAATGAAAAATGTTCCATGTGCTCCAACTTACTCTAACAATTTTGGAACAAAAGTTGGTATTAATTTTGAAGTTTAAGTGCAAAATATCAAAATTAACCAATATAATTAAAATTACTGATTTCTTTTAAAAGTTTAAGTAGTCTTGGATTATTGCATTAGTTAATTTTAATATTTCGTACTCAAACTTCAAGATTAATCCCAATTTTTTTTTCAAAAGGGTTAGAAAAATTCATAATAAAAATTGGAGTGTTTTCGAACAAATTTGGAACGCCTGGAACATTTTTCATTAACGCTATTTATCGCTAATATTATATTATATTAACCTCCTATGTCATAAATAAATTAACATAATTCTTTACAATTTTCTGTGTCATCTCCTATCGTGTTACTCTTAATGTCTGTAAAATTTCAAATTGCTAAGGTGAAAATTACAAAAAATCATTTGAAAGGTCCTTGGTCGCCTTAAGAACTTTAATTAGATTTCCATTGTTTATTCCATTATTGTTCTTTTACGTATAAATCTTCCAATGCCGATTTTACAATTTTCAGCAAATGACTGTTTATTCTTTTATTCTATTCAAAAATCATACCTGAAATAAATTGCCCAAATATTTCTTTTAAATTAAACCCTTCTATTCTGAAATCAGTTCAGTTCCCTCCCTAAAGCACGCTCAGTTGCATCTTCCAAAGTTTAGGCTAGACAACAGACGTCGTCTCAGAAATGTATTATATGGATCGGTGATCTTTTTTGGCTTCGAGTGATTAATTTTTTTAGAGATGGTAATCTTGAAATGTTTTACAAGAATAACGTTCTTCTGTCTCGGAGAATACATGGAATCTCATTACACTAAAGGTGAAGTAAGCCATTCCCGTCGTTCAGCGTGATCCAATGTCCCCGTGTTTTTTTGCTGATTGGGGACCCAGTGACCGGATAGATAACGACATAATAACCATTCTGAAACTTCGGCGGCTTCTTTTTTTTCTATATTGAAAACTGCTTGAAAAATCAATCGACCATTGCAAACCTAACTCTTTTTTCTAGAATTAACAAAGAAGCCGTGTATTTGAAAGAATTCAAAAAGGCATTTATGGGTTTATGAGGTATAACGCAGACAAAAGTAGAGATTTGTTTTGCTTTTTTTTTATTTCATAATATCTGTTTTTTCAAAAATGTCTGGAGAGAAATGTTTTCGGTTAAGATATTGTTAATAGTAAGAAGATAAGGATTACAATTTTTTTTTTTTTGAATTTCAGGTTTACTGAATAATAAAAATATCCACTAGCAATAATGTTACACTGTAATTGATGACTTTCAAAGACAAATCTCAACATTCATAACCGACTGAAGCAAAATTCTACATGATTTAAGAACATTTTTCAAGAAGATTCTGTGTCCCGATAACCTTTTCTGGAATGCGTTCTTTATTATTATCGAGTTACCGCTATACAAGTAGATTTAAAGCTCAGCAAACAAATGGCTAAGAGAGATAGAAAACGCGAAAGAGATAAGAGAGATAGAAAACGCGAAAAGAAGTCTGAATCACAAGAAATAATTACTTTTGCAAATGAGCAAATATTTTCAGGATTGTGTAAAAAAAGAAGAAATATTTCTGTTTGCCAATATAATTTATTTTGCTAAAACTAAATAAAAATAAAGATTAAATTGAAATCTTCTATGCATATTTCAATGCATCATGTCAGAACATCATTTCTTGAACGGCCAAGCACCACGTGCTCGTGCAAGTTAAATTATCTTTTTATTCATTTTTATTTTTTCATTGAATTGGTCACTATAGTATTGCAAATAATCTTATAATCTTTTCGAGGTGCCTCCATGGGAGGAAGTTTTGTTGCGGAAAGTGAAATTTGACAGTCTAAGTATCTTAGAGAATTTTGCTGCAGCATTGGGAATATTGGGTTAAAACCAACAATTTTACCTTTTCCAATGAGAATAAACTTTTGAATGAATCATTTTATCGTTTAAATAAATTATTGAGATGGAGAGCCATTGATAGGCTTGGAATGAGCAGTCGCAAGAGGAAATGATTTGATAATCATAGATACCAAAAGTGATATCCAGGTTGTGGAATCAGTTCTAAATCAATGGTATAGTGATCAGGAGACAGATCAAGACAGCCTTAGAACGACGACCGACGCACACTGATTATCTAAGCCATTAGTTCTTAATAGAGTCTATGATCTAGACCTAGTAGGCAAGGCCTTTTCTACCTTACGTTTAGTGCAATACCTAAATATTCACCTGAGCCAGGAGTTTTCAAACTTTAGACAATGCTACCCCCTTTTTAGACTAAGCATTTTGGCAACCCCCCAAAGTTTTAACTTTGCCTAAAGTTTAAACAGAGATTTTGAAAATTTCACTCGTACTCAAGAGTTTGTAGAGTATGTGTCGGGTATTGGCGCCACATCCCTTGAAACTTCATCTTTCTCCTTATTAGTATCAGATCATCTCGAAACTTTGATCGAACAGTTTACAGATTACATTCCAGTTAAGGATATGAGGGGTTGTGTGAGAAGTCAATCCGTTCAGTGAGCAAGCCGTAACAAAAGCTGAGCTAAGTGCCCTTCATCACGATCAACTGATGGAGATTTCAAGTGATCGATCAGCTAAAGTAACTTTTAACACAGTTTATATCGACACATTTTGGATACGTATTAAAAAGGAATACCCAGAACTGTCCACAACAGCATTAAAAACTTTGATGCCCTTTTCTACACATTACAGCTGTGAACAAGGATTCTCCATAATGATAAATTTTTAAAAAAAACCAAGAAATCGTTTGACACTGGAAAATGGCATTGTCTTGTTTGTTACAAAGCTCATTCCAGACATTAAAAAATGGGTTAATTCCAAACAAGCTCTTGTATCCCATTAACTAATAGAACACACAAACCAACTTGTATGTGTATTAAAAGTTTTATGTGTACTCTTTTTTTTAATACAAACTACAGCAATAAATTAACTTTCTTTAAACTTTTCTTCCACGTTTCGTGACCCTCCTGGGGGTCGCGACCCACCTTTTGAGAAACCCTGCTGTAAGCATTCGACACCGAAAAACAAGCGGTGTGGAACTGAACACACCATTATTGGACTCATCAGGTGGTAAATAGGAATGGTATTCTTTCCATTGATGAAACTAGATTCACTTTTTCGAATGATTCTCGACAAACCTTCATCAGAAAAGAATCTGGAGCTTGTTATCATAACATAAGGCAAATCAACTATTACGGTGGTAAGATATCCTTGTCTGTGATGGCATGTTAGGAAGTCGCCTTAATACAGTTGCACGCCATTAATACTGATAATGTCACTACATGGCACCAATGGGCTTTCAAGCTTGTGCGGGGATTTTCTGAGTTGCTGTTGACCCGAAGTTTCGTTTAATGAGTGATAATTCAAGGCCAGAAGAAATCTGCATTGTTGATGATACTCTTGAAGAAGAGATAATTCGCCATGTTAAGTGTTATGGGAAATCTTCTGATCTCAATTCTATAGAATACGCTTGGGATGGTCTATGAAAAATCATTGAATGAACGCTATCCCAGGGCCCTCTAAGCATTAATAGCCGCATATTTTAAAAAGAATTGAATTTATTTTCGAAAACATTTTTTGATATTCCCATTAACAGTACGACGGCTTATTGTAAGCCTTGCAGATCCGAGCACAATGGACACATTCCATATTAAAAGGACCTTTTCCACTGAAATAAAATTTACCAAGATTTAAGGGATTTTAATATAATACAACCCCTTTCTCCTTCTCGTCTTTATATAATTAACTTCTTTTCAGACGGCTTTCTGACACAGAGGAAGCGCGTCTTCTTCGTGTTCTGAGAGTCCCGGGTTCGAGTCCCAGTTAGGACATGATTGTTCTTCTGCGCGCTATCTGTGAGATGTGACATGTGTGATTGTGCCCCCTCGTAAAAAGGGGCTGTACAAGCAACTGTGATGAGTGTGCAGTTAAGTCGTACTCTTGGCCCTTGGTGGAGCTACTTTAAACAAGAGATGCTCCTTTCGACTTAAATTCTGTTAATATAATCAGCGGGAGCTTGTCCATGGCAAGTGCTATAAGTAACAACAATAACTTCTTTTCTAAGCGTCTTCCCCTTTTATCTGGACGTCTTGGATTCGAATCTCGATTCGGGTATGGTTGTTCTTCTATGTGTCTTCTGTAAGATGTGTGTATGTACCCCCTGTAAAAAGCGGCTGTGCCAGCGAATGTGATGAGTGAGTAAAAAAAGTCATACTCTTGGCCCTAGTTGGTACTACTTCAAAACAAGAGACGCTGATAAGTCTTATATCCCTGGCTACCTCAGCGAGTTTGTCCATGGCAAGTGCCATAAGAAACAACAACGACAACAACTTCCTTTCTATATTGTTGTTTCCTCATGTTGTTACTTATGGCACTTGCCATATTGGACAAGCCCCCCGCTGATACAGCAGCAGATTTAAGCCGAAAGGAGCGTCTCTTGTTTTGCAAGTAGCGCCAACAAGGGCCAAGAGTACGACTTAGCTTCCCACTCACCACATTCTCTTGTGCCACCCTTTTTTACGGGGGGGTTGCATATTCACACATCTCACAGTTAGCACACAGAAGAATAGCCATGCCCAAACCGGGACTCCCAGAACACGAGGAATACGTACTACCTCTGAGCCAGAAAGCCAGCCTTTTTCTCATGTATCTCTCCGAGTCAAATTTTGTTGCAATAAACCAAATATTTTTCAAATTACCATAATTTTTGACGACTTGAATGTTGTGCTACAATATATTATTACTTAAAATTTGATTTAATTATTATTTTAAAATATAAGATGGTCTGTATAGAGCCTTTAAGTATGTCACATGCCGAAGTGGTAACAGTTTGACCACCACTCTTCTCAGATACGATGCATCAAGGGAATCGGGGTGTTTTATTGAGGGCGTTTCAGTGTTAAATACTCACAAAAAGTACATTAAATGATATTACTACCTTATATTCATTGGTGCCAACAAGTATCTATCATTTCTCCTACGAATGATTACTTCCAGGAAAAGTAATCACTTAATATACGGAAGATATAAAATTTCTTCCAATAACCCCCCTCCCCCCCAAAAAAAATTATGCTGCATCCACAAACATATCCGCATGTCAAAATCGTCTAATTCTGTCATTAAGTATTTACGAGCCCGAATGTGTGTTGGCTGTCATATTAAGGACAAGCAGTAATTGTGAGTTTGATGCAATGATATGGCTTGTGGCCAAGAGAAAGGTTTACTAACCTTTCGAGTAATTATATAGAAAAAATAGAGAGCTTTTCTCAACAGATTTTGCTTCTTTTTTTCTCTCCTCTCCTTCCCTTGAAAGAAGTTTGGTTCTTCTTCTTCCGCATACTTTATGCTCTGTTAAATGAGAAACAAAGAGAAGATCGCTTTT